>JAODUP010000216.1:270000-292500 GCA_025642065.1 Paralvinella palmiformis | reverse complement strand
ATAATAGAGTATACCAACTAAATAACACTATACTAGAGTGTACCAACTAAATAACACTATAATAGAGTATACCAACTAACTAACACTATACTAGAGTATACCAACTAACTAACACTATAATAGCGTGTACCAACTAAATAATTATATTATCTTCGTAGATCAATCAATGATACTTAAGTCCTTTATTTAGGGATAATGGTTGGTTATGGATTATTTGTTTATAACTAGTATTAATAAATAACTATATTCTTATTCTAGGTATTAGACTATTGGTTATAGAAAACAACATTATTATGATAGTATTAGAATAGGAACCTAATTTTGATCAAATTACCTGAATAATTACCTTATATGTAAACCAACTTTGTTATGATTATTAGTTATTCATATATAGTACTATTTTAAACTGAAATAATCAATTCAATGATAGTACTACAAGTTCTCTAAAATTAGAAATATAGAGTTGCTGGCAAGAAATGGTATTGTTCCCAAGAAACTGGTAAATATGAGTACAAACAGGTCTAAAGTAGTATAAACTGGTATATATGAGTACAAACAGGTCTAAAGTAGTATAAACTGGTATATATGAGTACAAACAGGTCTAAAGTAGTATAAACTGGTATATATGAGTACAAACAGGTTTAAAGTATTATAAACTGGTATATATGAGTACAAACAGGTTTAAAGTAGTATAAACTGGTATATATGAGTACAAACAGGTCTAAAGTAGTATAAACTGGTATATATGAGTACAAACAGGTTTAAAGTATTATAAACTGGTATATATGAGTACAAACAGGTTTAAAGTAGTATAAACTGGTATATATGAGTACAAACAGGTCTAAAGTAGTATAAACTGGTATATATGAGTACAAACAGGTCTAAAGTATTATAAACTGGTATATATGAGTACAAACAGGTTTAAAGTAGTATAAACTGGTATATATGAGTACAAACAGGTCTAAAGTAGTATAAACTGGTATATATGAGTACAAACAGGTCTAAAGTAGTATAAACTGGTATATATGAGTACAAACAGGTCTAAAGTAGTATAAACTGGTATATATGAGTACAAACAGGTCTAAAGTAGTATAAACTGGTATATATGAGTACAAACAGGTCTAAAGTAGTATAAACTGGTATATATGAGTACAAACAGGTCTAAAGTAGTATAAACTGGTATATATGAGTACAAACAGGTCTAAAGTAGTATAAACTGGTATATATGAGTACAAACAGGTCTAAAGTAGTATAAACTGAATTAAAAGTCTAGAAGTTAGTAGTACACATTTGTCATCCGAATAGAAACTGCTATATGGGAGTAAAATCAAATATATAGGAGTACAAATTGGTATTAGTTAGTACAAACTGGCATACGTTAGTACAAACTGGTATAAATTAGTACAAACTGGTATAAGTTAGTACAAACTGGTATAAGTTAGTACTAACTGGTATACAGGAGTAAAAAGTGATATTTTAGAATACAAGTTGGTAAATAGAACTACACACAGGTATGCAGAGTACAAACTGTTACATGATAGTACAAATTGGTAGATAGCAGTAGAAACTGGTAAATATGAGTACAAATATGTTTATATGAGTACAAATTAGTATATAGTAGGAGAAACTGATATATAGTAATATAAACTAGTATATAGGATTATAAACAGCTATATATGAGGATAACTTGGTTTATAAGAGTAGAACATGGTATATAAGAGTAGAAACAGGTTTATAAGAGTAGAAAATGGTATATAGTAATAGAAACAGGTTTATAGGAGTAGAACATGGTATATAGTAATAGAAACAGGTTTATAAGAGTAGAAAATGGTATATAGGAGTAGAAACTGGTATATACGAGTAGAAAAATGGTATATAGGAGTAGAAAATGGTATATAGGAGTAGAAACTGGTATATAGGAGTAGAAACAGGTTTATAGGAGTAGAACATGGTATATAGTAATAGAAACAGGTTTATAGGAGTAGAACATGGTATATAAGAGTAGAAAATGGTATATAGTAATAGAAACAGGTTTATAGGAGTAGAACATGGTATATAAGAGTAGAAAATGGTATATAGTAATAGAAACAGGTTTATAGGAGTAGAACATGGTATATAGTAATAGAAACAGGTTTATAGGAGTAGAACATGGTATATAGTAATAGAAACAGGTTTATAGGAGTAGAACATGGTATATAAGAGTAGAAAATGGTATATAGTAATAGAAACAGGTTTATAGGAGTAGAAAATGGTATATAAGAGTAGAAACAGGTTTATAAGAGTAGAACATGGTATATAGTAATAGAAACAGGTTTATAAGAGTAGAAAATGGTATATAAGAGTAGAAAATGGTATATAGTAATAGAAACAGGTTTATAGGAGTAGAACATGGTATATAGTAATAGAAACAGGTTTATAGGAGTAGAACATGGTATATAAGAGTAGAAAATGGTATATAGTAATAGAAACAGGTTTATAGGAGTAGAAAATGGTATATAAGAGTAGAAACAGGTTTATAAGAGTAGAACATGGTATATAGTAATAGAAACAGGTTTATAAGAGTAGAAAATGGTATATAAGAGTAGAAAATGGTATATAGTAATAGAAACAGGTTTATAGGAGTAGAAAATGGTATATAAGAGTAGAAACAGGTTTATAAGAGTAGAACATGGTATATAGTAATAGAAACAGGTTTATAGGAGTAGAAAATGGTATATAGTAACAGAAACAGGTTTATAGGAGTGTAAATAAGTATTTACGAGTATAAACTGGTATTTAAAAGTACACACTCGTATCTAGTAAAACAAATTGGTTTCTTTAAGTAGAAATTGGTATATAGAAGGACAAAAATATATAGCAGTAGAAACTAGTATATAGGAGTAGAAAATGGTATATAGGAGTAGAAAATGGTATATAGGAGTAGAAAATGGTATATAGGAGTAGAAACTGGTATATACGAGTAGAAAATGGTATATAGGAGTAGAAACTGGTATATACGAGTAGAAAAATGGTATATAGGAGTAGAAAATGGTGTATAGGAGTAGACAATGGTATATAGGAGTAGAAACTGGTATATAGTGGTACAATCTGGTATCATTCTTTATTAGTCGCGATTTTGTTATAAACACACTGATACCTTTTATATGAGACCACTTCGGTTTAATGGCTAGTTGGGGCTTTTCTAGGGTTGATCACTGAAGGCAGAGTTGATCGCTTATTACAAATCAACTTTTTATTCGTTTAGTTATATCATTGTTTGAACATCAGCCATAACTTCATACATCTTATGCTTTAAACATGACTACAATTTTATTTTAAATCTATATTTTATTGTTAGAAATTCACCATTTCCATTCGCAATTTCACGATATTCCTAGCTCTGGTCGTATCGACCCATTAAAAACGGAAAGAAAATAAATCCGCTTTAGTGAGCAATCCTAATTGATTGTCCGGTAAGATTTTGTTTCCTGCATTCAGTGAGAATTAGCATCATCTGGTACACAACTCTTGTAACCTCATAGTAAATGCGTGACTCAAGACCAATAAGAAGAGGTAACGTGCGGCTTACGTTTATGCGCCGCTTGTGGAGATAGGATTCACCGAATAAATCTAACTGTCACGTATTGATATTAGTCCATGTCTCGACTCGGCCCCCCAACAAAGTGTACATGAGCATCTAGGACACGCTGAGGATATCGATCGCCGGGCTTGTTTTTACCCGTCTCTCCTCTCGGGCTGCTACCGGCTCTAGGGTGGCCAGTAATCCTCGACTATTGTCGAGCTGTGGCCCAGTAAGGTCTGGTTATAAGCCCAGAGCTAGCACGTCTCCAGAGCCAGTCTACCGTCAGATGTTGGAGACCGAGACACTATGGCTTCAGATCGTCTACCCCAGCGACTCAGACTTGCTTACTTCAGACGGTAACTCACTCGGTTTACCATCGTTCGGAGCTTTTACATCTCGATACGGCACACCGCGAGATCGGCAGCTCGGATCGGACATGCGCAGTTAACCGGATACAATGACGATGTCGATGATAATGATGGATCCGCCGGTTGAGTTTGAGGATGAGTTCGATGAAATGCGTGCACGTGCTACCAGTGGCGGAAGTTTATACGGTCTGTTGAGGCGTCAGGCGTTCTTACAGGGAGCTAAGAAGGTTGATCCAGATAAGCGCTGTATGGTTCGCCAGCGGTCGAAGAGTTTAATCACAAAGAGTGTGGCACTTCCGGAAGAAAAAAGTATCCTGAAGATGCTTTGTGAGTACGCCGAGAGTTCCCGGAAACAAACTGATCTAGAGCAGCGACGTCACTCAACCGCGTGTCTAGAAGATGCTAGAGATGCTAACCATATCAACCATTTATCGCCCATTCGACGGATCCAGAATAATGCCGCCACGCAACAGCGCAAACAGCAGCCCCACGTGACCAGCAGTACGACGCATGCGCAGGTCCACTTCTCGCCATCGACGAACGAGGTCGGCTGTGCGAAGAAATCGGAACCGGAAGTACGCTTCGTAGAGTGTGTGCGTACCATCCCGATCTGCGACAACTTCCTCTCGCCGAACGATCCGATGGGCGCCCGCACCGGAAGTACGCTGCCTCCATTTCCAGTCGGTACGCCGTCGATGTATCGCCGTCGGTCTTTCAGCGTAACGCCAAAAGGTATCGTAAACCAGGGCGACAATATCGTCGAGTTCCAACTGTTACAACATCCGGGTCACGGGCACGGGCAGAACCCTTATGGCGTGGAGTTCGGTAGTACCGGAAGTGACCTCCAGCTGCTGTGTAAGACGTCACCATCAGACAGTTATACATCTATTGGGAGTGTAGACTCAGCAGAGACTGTTATATATCGTGTATTGATGTTAGGAGGTCCTGGAGTAGGAAAGTCTGCTCTATCACAGCAATTCCTTACATCAGAACATATGATGGCTCAAAATACAAGTTTTGGTAAGTAATTAACAGGTATTTCATTGATAGAAATATATTATATGTCTGTCTGTCTGTCTGCCTGTCGATGTGTCTGTCTTGTTTGTCTGTTCTATCTATAGGTCTGTCTGTCTATAGGTCTTTTCTATCTGTTAGTCTGTTCTGTCTGTCTGTCTGTCTGTCCGTCCGTCCGTCTGTCTGTCTGTCTATCTGTCTATCCATCAATCTCTCTGTCTGTCTATCCAGGTAACTGTGTTCAAATGATATTCATAGTATCATTGCTATGATATTTTCATTATATTGCGTACAGACCGAAAAAGTGACATACTAATTAATACCTGATATTGTTATTTTGTTTAACATACGTGGGAGTGAGCCTGTTTCTACTGTTAGTCTGTCAGTCTGTCTGTATGTATGAGTCTATTTGTGTGCGTTAGAGGTAGCGAGTTGACTTTAAATCAATATTGTCCACTGACCAAATAGAGAACATCTGCTAATGTCGACAGATGACATCAGATGGCATCTAACACATTATCTGTTAACCCAAAGAACAAAAATAGCACTATACTTGTGATTGTATTGTGGCAAGAAATAATTAATTGTAAAACACACCCTATGGCAATTAGATCACATATAATACATTGGTGAGGTCACACAAGACATACTGGATTTATGATGACGTCACTAATTGAATGTTAGCTGAATCATACAGTGCTGGAGTACAATGCTGCTGCTCCTCGGTTCGTGTCCATATATTCTGCTATCATTATTAATATTGTTTAATAAAATGGTTTGGTGTCTATGTTATGTAATGGTAATGGATAGCACAGTTGTTACAGTAGAGCGGTGTAAGACTACAGGTTTTCGGTTAAAATCCAACTCCTACCTGTAATTGTGGGATATACTTCCCTAGTCGAAACTACGCCATATGTCCTAGGTGTGACCAGCGTCCAGGCTAAACAACTTAACCTGTAACTAGTATGCTACCTGGGTTGTTGATAATCATTCTATATTGTACAGACTCATAGACCAAAGTGGATGTGGTCGGTCAGTTGTATAGTAGGGTACTACCAGACTGGATTGGGGGTTTCTCAGTTCAAATCTACCTACGAACTGGTAGTCATTCACGACCCAATGAACTGCAGGTAATACAGTATTGAAGCATGTATACTTATTATTGGCAGGTAAAGGTTAGGCTGACATAGAACAAAGTGAAATTGGTTAATTAAACTCATCTCACGTCTGGATGTCAATCAATTTAAAACAAAATAAAATCTACAATTAAAATAACAATGATAAATGACTATTAATATGCATAAATATAAAATCCGAACTATAATATAATCGTTTATTAGTTCGGCAATTATTTATGATACATGTTATTAAGGTATGACGTCACAATACATTGCCCTAATTAGAAGAATACATGACAAGAGACAGACAATTATAAGTATAATAGAGGAGATATCCCCTCGTGGTTATTACAACATCTGGAATAAACCACGAGACAATAAAGATCATATTTCGTCCGCTTCCGAGGAAGGCTAATGAAAGAAGTGAATTGTTACTATAACAGTCTACCTTAGGTACTCCGACAAATGGTTTAACCGTCAACTTCATTGTTACGACCTCTTTACTGTAGAGAGGTTTGTTTGTCGTAATCCTACTATCAATACTATCATTAATAGAGTGTGATTACGCTCAGACAATGATTAGGTCAGTCTGATATAGTTCACATTGGACGTTATTAATTGCCACGACTTCTTGCCAATTACCGACATTTGATAATAATTGAATTCCCATAGATATGATCGCTCAGTTATCCATCTTTGGTATTTTACTTCCCCTCTTAGATGCTACAAGAACGTGAATCTAAATGGGAAAAATATTAAATAAAGCTAAACTATTTATTTTGAATAAAATCAATATTAATTGTCAGTGATTCATTTTATCAAGAGACAGATGTGATAGAATGTGTTCCCCTTGATTCAAAAGGCAGATGACGGGATTATGTTGTTAATCTAGAATGTAACATGCCAGTTTATATATACATTTCTCGGCTCACGATGATGGGAGGTTTATTTATTCTCATTCTTGACCGATTACGTTAGATGGCGCTGTTATGTCAATAAATTAAATGATCAGATGACAGCTATTACTCTGAATAGCTTAAGATACTCGGATAATTAGATAATAAAGAAACAGAACAATAAACAGACACACACACACAAACAAACACAAACATACACACACACACACACACACACACACATATATATATATATATATATATATATAATGACCTATACACGCTCACACAGACACACACAGACACGCACACACACACACACAAGAGAGAGAGAGAGAGAGAGAGAGAGAGAATCCCCTACTTCCCCCCACACATACATAGAGACAACTAAATATGTACATAAACACACATACGTACCCATGCACACTCGCACACACACATACACACACAGACACACATACACACACAAACACACACACACACACACACACACACACACACACAAATATACACAAATATATATGTGCTATGTCCCTCATATCTATTGGCGTGGGACTACTGTAAAATTGTCTTTTACGCTAAAAAGTAAATATTATAAAATATTTGAAGAATATATAATTTCAGGTCAAAGATCTTAATTTAGCGGAGTTACAGTTTCATATAGTGACAATATAAGTACAACAACAACATTAAACCAGATTGATCTTATATCTCAATAATGTCTGGGATACGAAGAAATACCATATTTTATTGTCAGAAACTTGAAACAGTTTTGTTGCTTTGAATGAAAGATAGCAGACGGAAGTAATGTTGGTACAGGATAACAGATATCAGTCAATCTTACTTATTATCTCTGTTAACACTAGATATGGAACCATTATTGAACATCTCTGTTTACTATTATTAACTGAGTCATTAACAACGATAGGTTTCGCGTTTATTTTTAAAATGTACTAAGTTTCTATGAAATATTTTTCGTTGCATATGACGGCGTGTTAATAACAATGAAGTGTTTATTACCCCGTTCTCTTGTTATATCTATTATAACAATTTTGATGATATCCGATGATTGTCAATTCATTTTACTGACACAATACAACCTTTGATACGATGATAAACAACGTTTTATTCCTGTGCGATATATGTCTAGACACCGCGATGTAGACATTTCACCGTTTATTAAAGTATCTATTAATCCGTCTTCTAACATTTACTGATATATGACATCTATTTTCTAATACAGAAATATTCAAACATCTGATATAGGATGGCCTAATGCTGTTTAACGTCATATTGCCACGAGTTATGTCATTTCGTGACCTAGAACGTTGTTGTACAAAACTAGATGAGAAAATGTCTTACGAGACACTCAAGCATTTTTTCTTATTTCACATTTGTCTTCGCAGATTTTACATTCCGAAAATTTATAATTATGAGTTGAACAAAGAGAGATACTGAATCTATAATAATTCTATATTATTGTGCGTAAATTATGTGATCTACATCAATAAGAATCGGTGGAAAGGAAATGGTTTATTTACAGGAAATACTTCACCTGGTGTAGTTAATTACCTAAAAATAAGAAACTCAGCCGTAAATGCTGTCAACATAACATATGGAGATGTTTGTCATTAAAGATGTCTTTTGTTATTATATAGTTGTCACCTTGCCGAAGTGAGATCGATGTCATACACAAAAACTTACACAACAAAGAACATACACATTCACAAAGGTTTTACAGAGAGATATTGTACTGATGCTAAAAGAGAAGAGAAACACAACCTTTATATAAGTTTATCGTATCAAATACAGCGGAGTAACCTTACTACGACCAACATTATGAGAAAGGTGTTCTGGAGGAATATCAGTACAGAGTATTCTTTATTATGATACATAAACAGACACATTGTAGGTAATATTCAATAAGTAAAATATTCCCAAACAGAGAAATTGCCGACTTTAGTTGATTTGTCACTAATGACATTTTAGTATAAGTTAGTGTATCTATATTGACTGTGTCGTGACACTAACTGATATATTACAGTCTCTATATTGACTGTATCGTGACACTAACTGATATATTACAGTCTCTATATTGACTGTATCGTGACACTAACTGATATATTACAGTCTCTATATTGACTGTATCGTGACACTAACTGATATATTACAGTCTCTATATTGACTGTATCGTGACACTAACTGATATATTACAGTCTCTATATTGACTGTATCGTGACACTAACTGATATATTACAGTCTCTATATTGACTGTATCGTGACACTAACTGATATATTACAGTCTCTATATTGACTGTATCGTGACACTAACTGATATATTACAGTCTCTATATTGACTGTATCGTGACAATAACTGATATATTACAGTCTCTATATTGACTGTACCGAGACACTAACTGATATATTACAGTCACTATATTGACTGTATCAGAACTTATATCCTCAATTATGTCTATAATATATATATATATATATATATATATATATATATATCATATGGATTATTTGGTCTTACATTGTACTCCAGTTAACGACTTATAATTTGTACAGATTCACATTATCTTATACAGGAATTGTAAACATACACACGTATATCATAAGCATGTACCCAAGCATGTACACAAATACAGACACACCGATCACATATATCCCCCCTCCCCCAGTGTTTTATTTTGTGTGTGTATGTGTACGTGCGTGTGTGTGCGAGCACGCGCCCTCGCGTGTATGTGCGTGTGTACGTGTACGTGTGTCTGCACGTGTGTGTGTGTGTGTATTTGTGTGTCAGTGTATGTGTGTGTGTGTGTGTGTGTGCGTGCGTGTGCATGTGTTTGTGTTTGTGTGCGGGTGTATGCATGTGAGACTACGTGTACAGTAAGACACAGACCAATCACGATGATGATCTTAACGGGAGCTGACGAGAGTAGAACGAAACAAAATCATTAATTATCACCTTCAACAGATTGATGATCATGATGATGATGACTATAGCACAAACATGGAGGACTGAATGACGTCATGGTGTTACACCTAATTACCATTATCATAAAGAAAGACACAGTATCAAAGGTCTCCATATTGTTTAGTTAGTTGCTATGGTTACCATATTGTTAAGTTAGTTAGTTACTACCTTAGCCATATTGTTATTCTAGTTACCATGGTAACCATATTGTTAGATTAGTTACTACAGAAGCCATGCTGGTAAATTAGATACCATGGTTGCCATGATATTTGGTTGGTTAGTATAAATGTGGTCAGAGTTAGACAAGTTATGTATAAACTTCGTTGGCGAGATATATATATATATATATATATATATATATATATATATATATATAGAGAGAGAGAGGAGGGAGAGAGAAGAGAGAGAGAGAGAGAGAGAAAAATAGATAGATAGATAGATAGATAGATAGATAGAGAGAAACAAAATAGAGAGAGAAGAAGATAGACACACACACACACACACACACACACACAGGGAGGGGGAGAGAGAGAGAGATAGATAGATAGATAGAGAGAGAGAGAAAAAAAATAGAGAGAGAAAGAGAGAGAGACACACACACACACACACACACAGGAAGGGAGAGAGGGGAGAGAGAAAGAGAGAGGGAGAGAGAGGGAGAGAGAGAGAGCTATATATCCAAGAGAGTTCTGGTGATATGTAACAGGAGAAATGTGGGATTGTTTTATCAGTATCAGTAAGACAATAACATAATTAGGTCACATTTAAATAGGTTAGGTATTTAACAGGTAGTAAAATAGAGTTGACACGTTATTGATAGATAAAGCTGACAGGTAGTAGAAATATAGAGAGTAGATGGTCGATAGGTAGGTTACCTTTAGCGAACGATGTAAGGGACACGTGTATGACAAGTAGTGGAGAAGAGCTGACACATAATCGGCACATATTGGACAACGAGCTGTTACTAGAATGGGACAACAGAAATGGCACAACCATTAAAGGTGATAATGTCAGTTAAACTGCTTTAATTCACTCCTCTTCTTGTACCTGAATGATAAATAATGATTTGGTGAGATAATGTTGGATTATTGTGATTTATAACTCACTTTTAGAAACATTATATTACTGGAATGCCTATGTACATGTAAATAAAGACAGTATCAGCCGAGAAACTGCATTGATATATTAAAGTCCTTAGATCACCAAAAAACTAAGGCACTGTATTATATCAAACATATGTATAACACATTGTACCTGATGTAGCTCTACCTACTTGAACACAATACTCTAGTATACGAGATGATATACAGATAACATGACAGTTGGTGATGTTTCATTCTCATTCATCTGTCAATAGAGTTGACTGTCTGTCAGTCAATTGTCATTTCGTTCGTCAGTCAGTCAGTCAGTCAGTCACTCACTCACTCAGTCAGTCAGTCAGTCAGTCAGTTAGTCATTCCGTCCGTCAATGAATTAGTGAGTTAGTGAGTCGGTCAGTTCAGACTCACTATATTTCTGTCTACTTGTCTGGCTGGTTGCCTATCTGACTATCTGTCTGTCTTTTATATAGTGCTAACATTTGATATAAGCCACTTAGCTACCTACCCCCAGTTATTCTTGTCGCCAATATCACGGGTGATAGGGCTACCTTCTGTTAGGTCAATAGTAAGTCTGCCACTTTAGCTGCCTTTATTCTCTGATCTTAGATCAATCACCTCTGAATACTGACTTATCAGAGATAATGACCGTCTGAGAGAGAGAGAGAGAGAGAGAGAGAGAGAGAGAGAGAGAGAGAGAGAGCTGTTGATGATCATCCAGAGATGAGAAGTGATACATCTATATAGAGATAGTAATAGATATAATATCCTTTATCTATAACATTATACTGATTGTGGTTCTTAATGGAGCCAGTCAGGAAGGACATACTGATGAAGACGGGAAGGCTCTGTGTGTGAAGCGTGCAGGTGTTTATGTCTGCGAGGGAAAGGGGAAGAATGAAGGAGGAGGAGAGAGTGCTACAGAAGGCAACGAGATAATGAATGTTCGACAGAGAAAGCATGGGACGCAATGGGACGAATGTGATCATATTTATGATACTACAATAACAAAAAGAGACATCACTCAATTTATTATTCCCTTTTACCAACTAATTAATGTTATCCATTGAACAGAACTTTGAAATAAATAATAAGAAAATTGTAATATTTAAAAAAATCAATTAAGAATTATTTGTTCAATAAAACATACATTCTGATGGTTTTATTTAGATTTAAATGAGAATTAGCATCATCATCATCATCATCATCATCAACGACAACATCACTATCCCTATTATTATCATTATCAAATATGACCTATATAATGAAAATAATATTGAATAACAGAAAATGAATGAAGAATGTCTCCATTATATGAAATATCTCAGATTTATAATCTAGCTCGTGATTGGCTGAAAAAGGTCTAAATTGATGTGGTCCTTCTAATCACCATCAACATCTCGAGACAAAATACGATAACTTACGTAATAACACCAAAATGGGCATTTATCTGAGTTGATGGATGACATCATTCTCGATGGCGTAGCGTCTGTCAACACATGATCACGTGATGCCGGCCAGCTATCAGCCCCTGGCTGATATGGTGTCAGTATGATGTGATAGATATGCTGATATCAAGGCGCTTATTACACCAGAATGCAATTTCTTTTGGTAATCATATCAGCCATGTATGGAAATCAGCGCAGACTGACGTACATATCGGTTGTCAGGGAATTAATTAATATCTACAGGATGTTTACGGAGCAGCGTACCTTATCTCGACTTATTGCTTAAGGAATCCGTCTGGAGCAGGTATTCTGTTCGTAAAGTATGATTAAATTCTAGCTTCTAGTGCTATTTCATTTATTGGATTGTGAGAAATTGACGCTAGAAATGGTGCCAACCTAGCCACACTTTATGGAAATATAAAATGGTTTGGTTGATTATCGAAGAGTCTACTTGTTAGTTTGATAAAACAAAGTTATATAAGATTTGATAACCGAAATGTGCGATGATGTTACTTTCCGTTTTGATACATCATATTATAACAAGATACATTCATTAGAAAATTAGAAAGTCCACTTTCAGAACTGAAAATAACGTGAACGAATTACTTACCAAATAATTATGATGTTTTATTATTGAACAAAGTGAGAAATTATCGTCATTTAAAATTAATATTTTGCTACAGAAAACTTCCACGGAATCTAAATCCTATTCTACCATACAATGTACTGTACTAAGCCTTTATTATCCTTCTACCAGAGAAAATAAAGAAATAAAGGATTTTTTGATTCGAAAAGAATTACTTAGAACGTTTCCATATTCGAATTATTTCCAGTTCTGTTGTTTGTTTGTTTTTTAATTTTTTTTTGGTGAAGGATAAAAGAGAAACGTTAATGACACTGGCCAAATTTGTGTAAAAATAATATCTTTTCTTCTGACTTCGGGGAAATATTTTCTCACATCAGCGGGTTGCTGTGACAACAAACTACACGTTTTTAACCAATTATTTTCCCCTTGATACCGAATGTGCCATCAAATGGCTCGTCTATAAATAGATAACATGTTGCTAGCTGACGGTGAAGTATTAACATATCAGTCTAGTGTGTAGTTTATGAGCTTATAGACTCACGACAATATCATTATCTAGCTTCTTGTCTTCTATAATCTTATCACAGAGAATAAAGATACTAAAACTGTCCTTTCTTGTTGCTGCGATAGTTGGCTGTTGATATAACGTGTCAACATATAAACATGTCAACGCGCAAACGTGTCACCAATATGTGAGAGATATATCGTATTATAATATTTTATAATATCATTATATTATTCTTTCGCTTATTATTTTTCTTGACCTTTCTCTGACCTCTAGAGTGCGTGTTGTTTCTTTATTTACAAGCGGCTGCTTTAATTGGAGTATTAAAAATAATAATTAGTCTGTCTCATTAGAAGCTATTAAAATAAAAATGTATACGTAATTTAAATATCGTCATTTGTATTTCCTATTTTGGCTGACATTAAAGATCATTAGGCAGCTTTTTAACGTGAAAGTTGTCGTTGATAATAAATTTGTGGGTTTTCTTTATGTTGAACTACTCTCAGTTATATACTTTGTCAGAAACAGTTAATTTAACAATAATAAAGCGACTAATATAAAACATTTCTGAATTAAGGCTATGTTATAAAAATAGTTTATCGTTTAGCTTACAGCAAGTAGAAATATACATTGAAATGTTCGTGATGGTGATGATGTTGTTGCTATTAATGATGATGGTGATAAGGAGGGGAGTAGGAGCAAGAGGAAGAAGATGATCATCGTCAACAGGATGTTGATGATGATTACCAATCATTGTTAAATCGTTCATGTATTATTATCATCATATGCGAACATAGTATTCGCTAGTCAGCCGTCATAATATCCGATAAGTTATAATATAAAAAATTAGTTTAACATTAAACAAACAATATCTCAGATCAGAGTAACATCACTTAATGTCGGCCTGACCTTTGAGGATTAAACATGAACTACTCATCTAATGTTCTAGTGGCGAAGTGCTCTATCATCTGAGCCGAAGTAACTAACCGAAGTTGTTGTCGTTTAGCCTTTTATTTCCAGGATAGCTGAGTCAGCCAACCTCTGTTATTATTAAATCAGAGAATGCTGTAAAACTCCCCAGTTCTGATCTACAAAACCAGAAAACTCTAACAAGAACAGCGCCACGTGGTGACAGAGTAATTAAGCTTCCTTCAGCTAATGGAAAAATTGCCAAGAATCCACAATGCATCACACATAATTAACGGAAGTTAATTAACGCTCCAGTGTGAGTGGTGTCTTATATCAAGCAAAAATCAGTCGAAACAAAATTAAAACCGAACTAAATTCGTGCTCACAAAATCCACATTTAACAAGATGTTTTCTTGTTTCCTTAGCAATATTTTTTTTTAAATTGATTGACGTTGCAACTAAAGAACCCATATTTAGGTTGTTAGTAGATCTAATTGAATCAGAGACGAGTTTGACATCGAACGAATTCCCTCACATGTTTACGTGAGAAAGCTGGACTAATTGTAGTGCCTAATAACCCGGTGGTCCAAATAATTTATAATCCATAACCGTCATCAACTATCAACCATCAACCATCCGCAAACATTGATCGTGCGAAAGACGCAGATTTAGACGGCTTCCTTGGGTCGAATGTTAGTAGGATGAGGTTAGTGAGTACGATTGTATTTGGGCCGCAACATCCAGCTCCGACGAGTTATCAGTTAATGAATTGGCTTAATTATAATACCGTGAGTGGGCACTTCTAATGGTTCAAATATACCATATTTAGAGTGGGCCCTTCTAATGGATCATATTGCAATATATTTTGGCCTACTGGTATGATAAGGGGATAATATAATTCAGAAGCCATGGTAATTAACATTATGTACTGTTAATTAACATTATCTAGTCTGAAAAACATTAAATATCTTATAGTCAGCTACTTAGAAATATCTCGTATCACATATTGTTATACTGATGACTGACACTATCAAATAATACCGACGTCATTACCCCAGTAACCTTAAACAGACAGTTCAGGTATGTTTACTTTGTGTTTGCCAGCATCAGATAATTGGTGTAAAATAATCTATACTGAATCACCATGGAAGTGATATGCTTCGTAGTGGTGTGTGCGTGTGTGTGCGTGTGACAGAGAGCGACACACACACAGAGAGAGAGAGAGAGAGAGAGAGAGAGAGAGTTTGCCAGTATCACAACAATAAGGCGTTGTCCCAACTGAACTGAGAATTAACGAGAGTTTATACGGATATATCGCGTGCCTCATTTATTATCAATTTACTGTTGAGAGCCAAGTTTCTCATCGTGTATCATCACGAGTTACACGGAAGATGTTCCTGCTTCTTCAGGCCAATAATATTATCATGAGTAATATCAATAACTATTAATGACGTGGGATAACTAGACACAACATCATCCCACTTTGACATGCAACTCTCAGTGGTATTTATGTTGCGATAATGCGATGAGGTGGACGCTCTTTGTACAGCCGAGTCTCAAAAACCAACGACATACAATATGCTTTAAATTAGAAGTTGACATTATTCCATTTGTTTACAGGAAATTACTTGGATATCATTAGCACAAAAATAATATTGAATTTTAGACGATTTGATGATTCCATTAATTTATTCGTCGTTAACAATCGTTAAGTTCTAGTTTTATTATGTAGTGTATTATACGGAAAACAAACTGAACATAAATCAACGAAGTTTTATGAGCCACTAATAGTCTGAGAATCATAAATCTTGATAATCTTGTTCTTAGCCTCAAACTGTCAACAGACAGAATTCTGATTAGTAATTTAAAATATGGTGACGTCATGTACTGAGGTAATGATCTTTTAACGATGTTGGTTATTAATAATAGGAGAATAAAGTTCATTCAAATCAATCAAGCAGAATATGTAATCAATTTTCAACTATTATTATTAGGTTATATTGATATATATATATATATATATATATATATATATATATATATATATATATATATATATATATATTCGTCCTTGATTGTCATTAACTCCTTAATGGAAGTTGAAACTCATCCAAAAGTGACTGTCAAAAAATGGATACAAATTGAGTAAGAAAATGAGTAAAATCTGTCCAAAATTGAGTAAATCTAACTAAGAGTAGATTAAGCCAGATGAGTATCCAAAGATAGTAATTGTTTGAATGATATAATAAATCGTATATTGACAGTAGATCTATCAATATATAGAAGTAGAGCAAGTTAAATCCTTCTTAATAAACTATATCATCAGTGAGTTTTCTTTATATTTTAAAAAATAGATAAATATGAGAATCAAGAGAAGCTTCTTTAGTTTTAAAGATCTTTCTAAAATAGGGACTCTCCTAGAAATGACTTGGTATCCATTTTATAACCGAGTTATCTATGACTTTCACGGTGGAGTGTCCAATATTAAGGAGCAGCAGTCTCCAAATTGACAATCCTGGATTAGGAGTTAGGATTATATTTGAACACACGTTGAACGGCTTTCTATCAATTTCTTCTGGTTCGTTTACTGATCCATGTGACTCATTCATAATGTGAGATGTTTCAAATATCAAATAAATTCTGGTTTTCAAATATCCTAATAATATTTGTGCATTATTCTATTTTTATAGGTCACTGATCTAAATCATGTTGACGTTAAAATATATTGAGAATTGCTGACCAGGATTCTGACAATGATTATAACTGGGTCATGGAGCATGCGCAAATGAAGTTTATTAATTCACAATTATCACATGCTATAAGCACAGTTTGTAGAATGTTATATATTTGTTGTGATTTATACATGGTACTTAAAAATATAAAGTCGACATTGCTGCATCAGTTCACTTTATTTAAGATAAAATAAAGAACGACACTTTAGAGCAGGAAACATTTCTAATACTTTCACTAAATACTAATCCACAGGTCGGTTTTAGTTGTTTATTTGTCTCAATCCATAAAATGGATTGATGTGGATTACTATTCAGGTTCCTGTATAGTAGTAATAGTCCAAGTCCTTAGAAAATGCATCTGGAAATACACTTAACGACCTCGAATGCGCTGTACATTTATAACAAATGATAGCCATTATACAAGTGAATATCTGTGTCTTTAATAATGGGCCAGTATTGGAAATATAGCCATTAGATAATATCTAATGGCTTTAAATGATAACTTAAAGCTAACAATAAGTATACTCAGACTGGATATTAATAAACATCATGAAATAGATAATAAAAATGATTATCTAATCAATAGAATATTTGATTAATAGAGAAATATATACCGAGGGGGAGGGTGGGGGTGCTCCGACAGTCGACGTAACTAAGAGTTTGATAATTAACATATTTATCAATCATTATCAAGTTTCGATTCCAATTTAAAGCTGTCATAAATGTGTTTCTATCTATGGGACAATTTATGTGTTCTTATCTTATATATATATATATTGTGTGTGTGTTATATATATATATATATATATATATATATATATATATATATATATATATATATATATATATATACAAAATATATATATATATATATATATATATATATATATATATATATATATATATATTGTGTGTGTGTGTGTGTTTGTATTTGTGTGTGTCTGTGGATTTGTTTGTGCATTTTGATCAGTTATCATCGTTAGCTGGTATATAATTAATATTTATAACACACAACAGACTGATATGGGTGAATAAGTGTATTACAAGTGGTTACTGTTTCAAAATCTCCTTAATACCTACTGACTTATAATTTGCTCACGTCTTTACTTACTCTAAAAGAGTATCTGCTTGAAGCATGTGTCTAATGGGATACACATTTATCATATCCCTCAGGTAAGGGATAATGGTCCTGTTTGATTTTGGTTGATTAGAAAATGTTATGGTTTAAAGAAGCTTGCCATAAGAAAAAGTATATATAAAGAAAATACTTCAAATAAATATATTGGATGTATTTCAGAGGAATGTTATCAATTTGTTTAAGTAATCGGGATGACAACAAATATGTTAGTAATCTTTCCACATCACTAATAATTGTTAAATGATTGTAATATTCGATAACTATATACCATAGATGAGAGGGACAAGTTAGAAATAATTGTATAAAACTAATTCAAAGATAAACAAATATTTTAAATAAGATCTGGTCAAATTAATTGTCTTTCCTTTGACTTAAAGCAATAGCCATCAGAAGAAAAAAAAACACACCTAAGTGCCTTCATATGACATAATAATGCACTCAAAATATGTAATATGGATAGAAGACAACATTGATTAATTATCAACACACTAATTATAATATAATAGACTTTAACATACACTGTGCTGCGTTTGGTGTCACTTCCTAGACCCACTAATTTATAATAATCTAAACTTACTGTTGGCTTTATCATGTTCCTATCATATACACCGTCGCATCTAATAGGCATCTTACCAAACATGACAATAGAAAGGCTCAATATAGACTATAAAAAGGAAATTATCCACAGACACGTCATCCTTTCCAACCCAAGTGACGCCTAGTCTGCAAAGGTCAAGGTGTTGACGTAATAAGCGGGGGGTGGATTCTTATTATGACATTATCGGTATTAATAATGCCTCTTCTGTTGAGTAAACAATTGAGACTTGCAATTAGGCTACTGCACTGAAATAGTCCGTGCTGAATAAATATTACATTAATAAATATTTCTAGAGAAATATGTATTTCTGTAGAAAACCTATCTATTATTTAACAATTTTTCATACATACTAGACCATTTAACAAGTTGTTATACCAGACCAATAATAACAACGCCAACACGACAGCCCAGCTACCCGTGTTATCTCTTTCATAATAAGAGGATGCCACAGTTTACCTGTATTAACCTCAGAGATCTGCTATCTGTTTGCGAACTGGAGAGCATGCTAATTACTGATACATAGCTAGTGGGAATTAGTGCATAGTACATGTGACTGTATGGCTATACTTGTAGGTAAAGTGTAAGTATGTGATTTAGATAAACGATAGTTAACACACACACACATATATATATATATATATATATATATATATATATATTATAATTATATATATGTGTGTGTGTGTGTGTGTTGTTTGTGATATGTGTATATATATATATATATATATATATATATATATATATAGTGTGTGTGTGTGTGTGTGTGTGTGTGCGTGTGTGTGTGTGTGTGTGTGCGTGTGTATGTGTGTGTTGTGTTTGTGTGTGTGTGCAGTTTTGCATATGTTCAAACACACAAGCTACCGCTAATTGCATGTTGTTTTCACTAAGATGTAGAATTCTAGATTTGTAATCTTTATCAAGGTGTGTCAATTTGTCATCAAACTCTTCCCAGCTGGACAGCCTCTATAGACAGCTGTAATCAATCCATATCCAACTGTCATCAGATTGTAAGCAGCTGTTGTAGGTAATGTTGTCAATTTTCCACGAAAATTGTCTCACGTCTCTTGTCTCTGTACTTTACCGTTATAATGGAATGACCTTGGGATATAACGGAGTTTTGTCCTGGTCACAATAACACAGCAGCAAATCTTAGACAGAGACGGGGGACATTTGGGGGGTGGGGGTTCGTGACTAATATGGCTTAACCACATACACACGCACACACACATACGCACAAACCCACACACAAACCCACACACACACACATACACACACACATACAACACACGCAGAGAAAGTAATTTGATTAAAGTGACCTTCGCCGGGATTCTTTTTCCAATGGTTCCTTTTCTCCAATGGTTCCTTTTCTACACATATACATTTTTGTTGTTTACTGGCAAGTCATTTACTTTTTAATGCTTGTTAGTGCGTGAAAAATTTGTTATCAATGTTGTTAGAATATAAATAATTTATTCGGAATGTTGTTAGTAAATAAACCATTTGTCAACGCATAAACTATTTTCCGAAACATTTTCCACACACATTATTTCCAATTATTGTTCTTTCCAAAACAACAATTGCTGTGACTGTTCTCTATCCCCAAAACCTCTCTAACTATTCTCCCTGTAACATAATTTTGTGTTACTGTTCCCATAAATGCCAATTTTGTGACTATTCTGTCTATAAACAACAATGTTTGCGATTTTTTATTGTATCCTTCTCTCTGTAAACACCATTTGCTGTAGTCTTTCTGTGTGTAAATAACATTTGCTGTGGTGTCTGTAAACACTATCTGAAAATAACACAACAGCTTATTTCTATATAAACGCAATTTGTTGTATCCTTTCTTTCAGAAAATACCACTTGTTGTAGCCTTTCTCTCTGTAAGAACAATTGTTGTAGGCTGTCTCTCTGTAAACACCATTTGCTGTTACCGTCTTCTCTGTAATCACCATTCAGTGAAACTGTTTTCTCTGTAAACACCATTTGTTGTAAGATTTCTGTTTGTAAACACAATTTATCCAGCTTTTCTTTCTATAAATACTATTTTATGCAGCTTATTTCTTTTTAAACAGCATTTGTTCTAGCCTTTCTTTCTGTATACACCATTTGATGTAGCCTTTCTTTCGGTAAACACCATTAAACACCATTTGCAGAAGCTGTTTTTCCCCATAAACACCATTTCATGTGTTTACGTCCCGTTCAAGTCCAGATTCTAGCGTCGAACCAGCCAGACAGAGGAAGCAAATCAATATTTCAGCCTAAAAAGATAAATATTTCAAGGTCACAGCGAAACCAGAAGGACAGACACACTGAAAGATGTCGGGCCAAATATCAAACCATAAATATAGTCTGTATGGACTAATATGTTTAGGTAGATACAGCCTGTATGGACTAACATGCTTACGTATATATAATCTGTATTGACTAACATGTTTAAGTAGATATAGTCTGCATGGACTAACATGTTTACGTAGATCTAGTCTGTATGGACCAACATGTTTAAGTAGATATAGTATACCTGGACTAAGATATATATGTAGATGTGATCTGTATGGACTTATATGTTTACGTAGATCTAGTCTGTATGGACCAACATGTTTAAGTAGATATAGTATACCTGGACTAAGATATATATGTAGATGTGATCTGTATGGACTTATATGTTTACGTAGATCTAGTTTGTATGGACTAACATGTTTACGTGGATCTAGTATGCATGGACTAACATGTTTACATAGATCTAGACCATATGGACTAACACGTTTGCGTAGATATAGCCTGTGTGGACTTACATGTTTACGTTGATATAGTTGGTATTGCCTGACATGTTTACGTTTATATAGTTTGTATTGACTGACATTTGTATGTAGATAGCATCTGTATTGTAGGCTAACATCTTGTCTGATAATGTACTCGGTGTAGTAGAAAGATCATCTGATATAAGACTCTTGTTTTACAATTTTCTTTTATGTGTTGTTTCTTTATTAATTAGAATCTAGTAGGCTTCCTTCAAACACACATATAGTAATAAATAGGACCATAAGTATATACCTCAGAACCTGGAACACTGACCTATATTTGATAGGATATCACTGCAGAGGTCAAGGTGAATGTGAGCCAATTTTAGCGAACGTCAATCATTTCATGTGGAGAACAAAAATGGCAGTCAATATTGGCGTCATCTCTGATATAATGTGACATAATATCCTCTGATGCTGAATGAATCTAAGCCATAAACAATAAACACTCCCCCCGCTTGTCATCCTATTGTCATAGTAACAAGAATTTTAAGTTAAACATTCCTTGATCAGATCATCTAAAAACTTATTAAAGTCTAAAATATATTATTGGCTGACAATTATTAATTATCTTTATTAAATCTACCATCGGCTTGTTGACCATGGTGTGGCCATTAATTCTCAGATATGTATCATCACTTGTATGATCGACACCAGTTATTGTAGAATAATAACTTATGGTTGACACGCAGAACTGCCATGCCCCACTGAGGGTTGTGTTGGGTTTGAGATGTACAAAATATACAGT
>JAODUP010000216.1:192500-260000 GCA_025642065.1 Paralvinella palmiformis | reverse complement strand
TAAAGCTGCTGCCCAGACTTATGATTGTAAGTATATTGAAGTATCAGCCATACTAAACCATCGTGTTGATGAACTGCTGGTAGGTGTTGTCAAACAGTTACGTCATAAACCAGAACGAGACAAGAAACGGAAGCGGAAGTCGGCCATGATGCGCATGGAGTCGGGAGACACGGGATGTCTATCACATTGTCGCCAGTCGGCACTTTCAGTACTCTTTGGGGCCCCACTAAAGTTCTTGTCAAAATCATCTGACAATCTTCTGTCAATATGATCATCTGATGACAGTGTGATGATTTGATGTGATGATCGAATGTGAGTGTGATGATCTGATGAGCACATGTCCTAACTAATTTATATATATATATATATATATATATATATATATATATATATATCATCATAATTTGCGACATTTATTAAGTGCAGTTGTTGCTGTTGTTGTTGTAGTTGTTGTTCTATTCACCTTAATGTTTTTGTTGTGTGTTTTATTGTAATAATATTATTTTGTATTTTGGATGGTTTTCCGTATTAATAATTGTCGTCTGCTTTGTTAATGTTCCTCGTTATTTGTATCCGTTACTGAAAGGAAATATCATTATTTTCGTATCTATTATGTCAATGTCTTTGTTTATTTGTTTGTTTGTTTGTTGTTGTTGGGTTTTGTTTGGGGGGGGGGGTTGAGTTATAAGTATAATGTATAGAATTAGACTTACCAAAATCACATCACAAATCATTGAAGTTAACTAAAATTATATTTCTGCTGATCAATATTTATGTTCGGTGAAATGTCCAGATTATTAACCGATTATTATATATTAATGATATTACCGAATGCAAATGACCTTGACCAAACATCATGTTTTCCGACATGTCTAGCTTTGTCGATACTTTATTTCTAATGTTTTGTTATTTATTTATTTACTCGTGGCACTTTACACACACACACACACACACACACACACACACACACACACACACACACACACACACACACACACACACACACATATATATATATATATATCAACTACTAAACTTATTTTGTATTCATTAAGAAGATCATGTCGTCGGTATATTACTCAGCAAATTATAAATTCAAAATTATTATTTCTAGTAATATGAGACTATGTATGCTAAACTATGTTCATGCCACAAGGGTCCATTTCTTCCAAAGAATGGCTATTTTCACATTAATAGCAATACATCTAACAACATTACCAGCCATATATTGATTTAAGTGTTTAATTTCCTGTCAATGTTCAGATATAGCATTATCTGAGAAATACTTTAAGAAACAAAATTATTACTCGATTATTACAAAATATTGCTCGGAGTCATAATATAGTTTTAAACAGAGAATAATGTTTATAGCGAGAAGAGTTGATATATTTAATGTTTAGGGTGTAAGGTTGACTCGATGATGATATATCTGATTCTGACTCATTGAGTTACCTCTAATTGATTATCCGGTTTATCTTAGACACGTTATTACTAATTATGTTTAGGATTTATATCCAGATTACACAATCCCGATCTCTGTAACAGATTTAGTATAAATTCTTTAGTTTCCGAAGTTCTTATTCAGAGAAATAAACAAAATATTCGGATCTAATCAACACCATGTTATAAGAAATATAAAGATCGAAGTAAACAAATTATCATAATCGATTTATTATCAATTTTTTTAAATCATATATTTGTTATTGTGGTGTGTTTATGTTGTTGTCGTTATAACGAGTGGTATCTTCTATTTTTGTACATTTTTTATATCCGCCCCGAAAGCTTCGATCTTGTCTGTCTTCCTGTCCATCAATCAGTCTGTCTGTCTGTCTGTCTGTCTGTCAGTCTGTTTATATGGCTATATGTCTGTCTCTCTATACTATTCTGTTTGTATGTGTGTCTGTATATCTGTTTGTGTGTCTGTATGTATGTATGTATGTATGCCGGTTGGTTGGTTGGTCTATGTGTGTGTGAGCATCTTTCTGTATGTGTATATATATATATATATATGATAACACGGTTTTGTATGCGTCATACAGGTGATCTGTTACTACGCACATTGTCATATCAAGTAGTGAGAGATTTAAACATATTAACAGTTAACTAACTAATATGTATTTTGAACAAGTCCTTATATAAAATTAAGTGTATTACATGTAATATTATCTTATTATATCAATGTTTCATCACGACGAATCTAAATGGAAATACCATTTGGGATTTTCCACAAATTTGTACTCAGTCTGTGGTTTGGTTACGAGAAACGTCCACTAAAATGCTCAAGTTTCATGTTGATAGAGAAACATAAAGACTTGATATCCATTACACGATGATATTGATGATTAATAATGATAATTATGATGATATATGGACGATGATGATGATAATTATATAAGACAACAGGTTATCATTATCTTGTCGACAATCAGTTTCCTATATTGTTGTACTTTACGTGATACAATAAAATATTTATTTTAAAACATTTTTTTTTGTTTTAATTATATATATATATATATATATATATATATATATATATATAGAAACACACACATAAACACACAAACACACAAAAGAGTAATGGGCGGTACAAATTTAGTTAATTTAATCCACTAAAGATGATGATGATGATGATGATTGATGTTTTACGGCCACTTTTGTGCACAAGGTAGGCTAAATGGGCCGAGCGACCTCCAAAGGTAATGAAGCGAAGTCAAAGATGAAACACCCCTCAGATATGCCCACGCCGAGATGGTGATCTCTGGTCCAACGCACTATCAACTAGACCACGGAGGTGACCTCCAGTAAAATGAATAACATCATCTGAACATCATCTGAATATTATTTACTATTCATAAATCATATTTACTTAGCAACCTCTTTGTTTGTGAAGTAGATGGGGGGTAGTGGTACTGGGAAGTGTAAGTTGTACTGAGGGAAGGGAGTAAGTTGTACTGAGGGAGGGGTGTAAATTGTACTGGGGGGGGGGGGGGTATACGTTGGACTGGGGGGCGGGGGGGGATGTATTAATGTATAATGTTTTATCTATAATGATAAAAGAAGCAATTTATTATATTAACGTTCAAATGTTTTCTAATATTATAAACACAAGGATTATTCTGTAAACATTGTTATTTTAGAGATCTGTTATCTAAAACATCGATTATTAATATGATGGTTACCACTAACCAGCAAAAACAATGTCTTGTTTTACTACTGAAATAGGTATAATATTAATTTTATATTATTTATAGACGCTTCTTCCAATAGAAGAGATGATGATCCAGTTTAGTATCAGGTACACAATGACTGCGTTCAGACGTCGGATATTAATATATATCTAAATGACAGCACTATTTAACGTGTCACTCAACCTTAATATTGTCTCTAAATTGATAATTGACTGTAAGCCCACCTGAGCTATCTCCAGTAATCTGTCAACATCGTATCATCTTATATTTAACATTCATTATCCGTCCCCTTCTACATGTATTTAAAAGCTAACATTTATAATTAAAAACAACATATACAGTTCCATTATAAACATTACAAAGGTGTCGTTTGCGGGCAATTCTCTTAAACTTTGCTAAAATTTTGAATGATATTTTAAAATATTAACAACAAAAAAGGCTAATAAATTATCGTGAAAATAAAATTTAAAAAATTTGTTTCATTATTAAATAACGATAGAGATAATATAACAATTGTTATTTGTTATTGTTTACTTGTTATTGTTGTTGTGGTGGTGGTTTTTGTTTGGGAGAGAGGGGGGTATTGAATATTATGAATATGTAAGCACGAAAATATTCGTATACAGAGTTATCGAAATGTTAATATATACACTTTATTTATCTCTTGAATATAATATTTGTACATCTCTAGATATAGGTAGCGAGGTAACTGATCTACATATCGTACCGTAATCTATTACAATCATTGATAATTACCTAACAACTCAATATGATATAATGATATAATGTGACTTCTGTAATATCTAGGATTATTATATATCTGGGATGTAGTAAATGATCATAATTCATACAAGACACTTAATAGTTATAACCAATGCATGATTTACAAAGATAAGTGCTCGTAGAAACTATACTGGATGATGTCACGTGATTTATTATATTAAAGTATTAATATCCCAGTCAGTTATTTAATTAAGCAGTCAATTAACAACATAATTAATCAATCAGATAAACAAGTAATCGAAAAATTATTAATTATTATTTAAATATTACTATTATTAAATAATATTTGGTAATCGATTTTAATCATTTAAGACATTAAAGTACAAAGAAAAATTTCTTTAAATTCACAGATAAATTGTGGTATTTTTTTATATTTTAAACTTTCAAAAATATATGAGATAAAATAATTTTCATTATATAATTTATGTAAACAGGCTAGAACAATAACTGGCTTATAAACAATAAGTTTTATTGCCAATAATAGTTAGAATTCTTCGATTTAAACATAATAAGCAACATTTAGTGTGAAGAATACTCGTTTATAAACAAAACAAATCAGTGTCCTTTGTTGAGTGATGTTATTTTTGTATAATTATATTACTGTTAATTGTAATCATTAACGAATAAAGACATAAAAAATTTTTAAATTCACAGATAAATGTGTATTTATTTATATTGTCTCAAAATATATAATATATATATATATATATATATATATATATATATATATATATATTTTGTGTGTCTGTGTGTGTGTGTGTGTGTGTGTGTGTGTGAGTGTGAGTGTGAGTGTGAGTGTGAGTGTGTTGTGTGTGTGTTCCTGGGTGTGTGTTCCTGGGTGTGTGTGTGTGTGTTCCTGTGTGTGTGTGTGTGTGTTCCTGTGTGTGTGTGTGTGTGTGTTCCTGTGTGTGTGTGTGTATTCCTGGGTGTGTGTACGTGTTCCTGGGTGTGTGTACGTGTTCCTGGGTGTGTGTACGTGTTCCTGGGTGTGTGTACGTGTTCCTGGGTGTGTGTGTGTGTTCCTGGGTGTATTAGGGTACATAGTAAGAGGCAACAGGCACAGAGCGTCAACATATCTAAACATCCTTCGAAACCTACCTCCATAAATCTAAATACAACTATACATACATTAATCTAAAAATAAAATGTTCCATACCTCCACATATTGATAGATGTGTGCGTATACCTAAGCATGTGTCTGGTCTACTCATCAGCCTGTGGGAACCAGCTAATTCGCTTTTCGTACGCGACAAGTATGTCACGCCCACAGGAAAGCGGCTACATGCAGGCTACGTACAAAAAGCGGAAGCACATAAAAACATACCATTTGATACCACAGCTCGCAACAAACAACACGTGCGTGTGGTTCAATGGTGACTTGCTGTATACATATCATACATTATTTTGACACCACAGTTTACCTTCAACAATAAGTTTCTGTGGTCCTAAAGAAACCTGTATATAAAACATTTCGACACCTCAGATGCTGACCTCAGCTTTATTCTGGGTTCGAATAACTCCTACCTATATGAACCGGGTATATCGATACACGTCCGATTAGTCTGGCGTCGAAGTTCTTCTCTAACCTAAGTGAAAATCTAAGCCTTATATATACCCTCAGCGTGTTAACAAACATTACAGTTTGTTCATAACAAAGAGAATGTACACTAACTCAGTATGGACTCACTGAAGTGATTTAACTAAAATAAAACCAAAGTAGCAATACTGCACAATGGATTATTACTGGACTAGAACGAAATATCATTTCAAATCTGTGTAAATACTATGATTTACTCGAACCTAACAGCTAATGTGTGTGCGGGTGTAGATGTGTGTGTGTGTAGAAGTGTGTATGTGTGTGTGTATGTGTCTGTGTATTTGTGTGTGTGTGTGTGTGTGTTTGTGTGTGTGTGTGTGTGTTGTTTATGGTACATAGTAGGAGGCAACAGGCACAGAGCATCAACATATCTAAACATCCTTCGAAACCTACCTCCATAAATATAAATACAACTATACATACATTAATCTAAAAATAAAATGTTCAATACCTCCACATATTGATAGATGTGTGCGTATACCTAAGCATGTGTCTGGTCTACTCATCAGCCTGTGGGAACCAGTGTGTGTGTGTGTGTGTGTGTTAGAGGTGTGTGGGGGAAGGGTGTGAAGGTATGGAGGTGTGAAGGTGTGTGTGTGTGTGTTTATTAGATAGTTGTCATTCTGAGCCAGTGTTACCTCCCGTTTAAAGGCAGCTCTTCGTCTATAAATCTTGTATAAGGTCAGTCGACATATTTTAACAATGACTGATGTGTGACGTCATGAGAGAACCAACTGTAAAACGCCTCTACAAGAAAATATAATGTACGAAATATTGTGCAGATTTGTGGTAGATTATAGATGTCAATTGTAGATTATATGTTTCAGCGGTAGATAACAGGTGTCAGTTATAGATTATAGTCGTCACTGGTAGATTACTCTTATCAGCTATTAACTATTGGTATCACCTGTAGATGATTGATGTGTGTCAACGATAGATAATAGGTGTCAGTGGTAGATAATAAATATCATTGGTAGATCATAAGTGACAGCGGTAGACTATCGGTAATATTAGTGAATTTTAAGTATCAGTGGTAAATTATAGGTATCAGTATCATATTACAAGTATCAGTGATAGATTATATGTAGTACAATAGTACAATAATAATATATTGTAAGTGTGAGCAGCAAAATATTGGTCAAGACTAGATTATCGATGTCAATGATAGATTATCGATGTCAATGATGGATTATCGATGTCAATGATGGATTATCGATGTCAATGATAGATTATCGATGTCAATGATAGATTATCGATGTCAGTGATAGATTATCGATGTCAATGATATATTATCGATGTCAATGATGGATTATCGATGTCAATGATGGATTATCGATGTCAATGATAGATTATCGATGTCAATGATAGATTATCGATGTCAGTGATAGATTATCGATGTCAATGATAGATTATCGATGTCAATGATGGATTATCGATGTCAATGATAGATGTATCGATGTCAATGATAGATTATCGATGTCAATGATAGATTATCGATGTCAGTGATAGATTATCGATGTCAGTGATATATTATCGAAGTCCATGATAGATTATCGATGTCAGTGATAGATTATCGATGTCAGTGATAGATTATCGATGTCAGTGATAGATTATCGATGTCAATGATAGATTATCGATGTCAGTGATATATTATCGATGTCAATGATAGATTGTCGATGTCAATGATAGATTGTCGATGTCAATGATATATTATCGATGTCAGTGATATATTATCGATGTCAATGATAGATTGTCGATGTCAATGATAGATTGTCGATGTCAATGATATATTATCGATGTCAATGATAGATTATCGATATCAGTGGTTGAGAGTAGTTGTCACTCATAGATTATATGTATCCGGTATATTAATATATTTCATAATAATGTTAGCTAATATGTATTAGGTGTAATATATATATATTTCAGGTAGATTATAGTGATCTCAGATACATTTTAGATATCAAAGGCATATTATAAATATCTGTTTAATAAGGAAATAGAACAAACATCTCAATAATCTTTTATTATATTATATTATAAAAAGATGTAAGAGAGAAAATATTAATATTTATCAGTTATTAGATATGGACCTATGGTCGTTAATGTTTGTGTCTGTGTTCTGGTGTCTGTGTATGTGAGTATTTAAATACACATCGGTACATAACGTTCACGAGTCATTGTTATCATAACGTTCAGATGGAGTTTTTACTATTCAATATTTTGGATCTGTAACTATACAGATACTGAAAACCATTCAGAGTCACCTCCTTTAAGTTTCTACTTCCATAAGATAATTCATACAGCTGGTTGTTATGGTAATGGTGTCAAATGCTTTACTATTGACAATTAAATTATAGTTCCTTTGATTACCGACCATTTGATGATTGATGTTTTACGGCTACTGTTGTGCACATGGTAGGCTAAATTGGCCGAGCGACCTCAAAAGATAACGAAGCGAAGTCAAAGATGAAACAACCTTCAGATATACCCACTCCGAGATTCGAACACGGGTAGGAGCGATATGTGGTACAACGCGCTACCGCTAGACCATGACGGCGGCCCTGACCATTTGAGATTATAAAGTAATATCTATTGTCACGATAATCACTGTCTACAAAATGACGATGTTTGTCTGTCTATTTTCTTGTTTATATAGGAAATGATTGATTACTGAAAGTTTAAAATAAATAATTAGCAAACTTGGCTAAAAAAGGTTTAACTATGAAAATGTTGAACATAAAATTTAATAAAAGATTTCAAGAAGCTCCACGAAAATGTAAATCCCTGTAAATCAGTTTATGTAAATAAAAACTAAAATATTAAAAATAATACGAATAATTAGGTAATTCTTGTGTGTATCTGTTTATCTCATATTACCTGCTACATCCCAAAATAAACTAATTAGTTAATTACAACATAGGGAAGAGAAAATTTAAAATAATAAATATGAGATCTGCTGAAAATTTTATTATTGACAACAACAACTATTACTACAACTAATAATAATAATAATAATAATAATAAAGTAATAATAGTATCAAGCGGCAGAACAAAACAATCACTAACTCATCCATTCATCCAATAATAGTCATATATATTCACAAACCAACAAGCTTTAATGATGTTTCTGTTATGGTGCATGTTTACGTTATGATGCTGTAATTAATAATAATAATAATAATAATAATAATAATAATAACAAAACATCTGTGGCGCCAATATCTTTGAAAAGAATCGAGCTCGCTGGCGCACCTAGTTAATGGGGCTGGGCAAATAACTCATAGTCCAGGTACAATACAAAGTGTATCAACAAATGATTAGATAGAGTAGAAACTTAGGAAGGATAAGCCATTCTCAAAAGGTGAGTTTTCAAATGGTGAGGGGAAAAAAACGATGCCATTTGATGATTTAACATGTTCAGGGAGTGAATTCCAGAGAGTATGGCATGCGACTGAAAAAGCACGAGTCCCAGCATCCGTTTTAACCCCGGGAACAGATAACAAGTGAAAATCAGATGAACGGAGGTCTCTGGGCTTGGATGCTAAAGAAAGCATGGAAAATAGATATGAAGGTTCGCCAGACGAAAGAGTTTGATAGGCAATGGTGCAGAGTTTGAAAATGATGCCAAATTGAACAGGGGAAGAGATTTCAGAAGTGGGACAGAATACGAAAAGCAAGAGCTCGTGAGACAACCCTAGCTAAGCAGTTCTGAACGCACTAAAGGTTTAGAATATCCTTTAGATGAAATGTTATAAAGAAGAGATTTGCAGCAATCGAGCCGACTAGTAATGAGTGATGAATGGTTTTGGCGACTGAAAGGGAAATATAGCGCCGAATACGGCGAAAGGTCACAAATACGATAGAAGCCGGAACGACATGTGAGAGAAACATGTTTCCTGAAATTAAAATCGCTATCAAATGTAACACCAAGATTACGTACAGTGTCTGATGGTGTGATGCTATGATTAAGGAGCTTCGTACGGAAGAAACGAGGAAGTTTGCGGCTTTGTCTGGATATATATCTATAATGATGAAATCTGTTTTGTTGGCATTGAGCCTAATTGTATTGTTTTGTCATCCAGCCAGAGATATCACTGAGAGAGTCACCAAGTTGTTTAAGTGTTTGCTGTAGATAAATACATGTATACTTGGGTGTCATCTGCATATAAGTAATGGTCTAATTTGTGGCTGTGAATAAGATAGTTTAGTGATGTTGTATACATAATAAACCGTAGTTGGGGAACACCGCAAAATAAAGGATCATTTTCTTATTTTTATTGATTGAAACCTATTTATTAAGAATGAGCCCGATATGTCATACCAATCATATATATATATATATATATATATATATATATATATATTCATAACGTCCTCATTTGTGTGTGTGTGTGTGTGTGTGTGTGTGTGTGTGTGTGTGTGTGTGTGTGTGCGTGCGTGCGTGTGTGCATGTGTGTGTATCTGTGTGTGTGTAGAGATAAAGAGAGAAATGCAAACGCACTACGAAATATACCTTTATTTACATGAAAATAATTTTGACAGATTTCAGAGGTATTATTTACATATATATCTCAAGAAATGTATAAAAACTTTCCGTCCACAAGATAGTAATGGACAAATAATGTACTTAGATTTAATGTACAAAAACGTATACATCCCACAAGTTAAACAAAATATTTATATTAATACAGTGACCGAGATAAGTAAAACTTAATTGTACATGTTGACATTCAGCTGGCAATGGACTTTTGAACCTTTGACACAGTAAGCTAAAAGCTAAATATTGAATATAATAATAATAATAATAATACCCTAATCGGTCAGATCAATGGATTATGACCTATATTTTGAACATAAAAACAGTTAATCTATTGATCCATGGGTGACCAACAAGTCAATATAGTTATTGTTAACATTATATAATGTTAAATCTGTTTGTGACGCAGCTCTTAATCTCTGGAAGCACAAAAGACAAGAAAACAAATAAAAACAAGCAAGGGGGGATCCTCTTCTTAAAATGCAATTTTATAAACAAAAGCTGAATCGGAACAAGGAATTGGGGAGGGGGATTGTAAAGAGAGATATGCAGCTGCTTTAGGCTTAGTATCTTTGGCCACGCAATAACAAAATGATGACGTCATCTCTCACTGGTGGTATTTAGTTTGACTGTGACGTCATCCTGAACGCTATATATATATATATATATATCGACGTCTGTTATGTAGCAAAAGTCTCGCTGTAACGTCATCAAAGAGGGTTGAACATAATCTGTTAGACGAATGTTGTTTGGCGTTTGGCACCAAAGTCACTTCAATTCAGAATATGTCTCGAAAATAAGTGCCACAGTCACAACAACAAAGCGGTCGGCGCATGGAGCATGCGCTGTAAGGCCATCGAAAGTGTCATGGCAGCCGAAAATGAGACGTTTTACGTTATAAGACCAACAAATTGTCGCAGGATTTCGAGACAAAGTTGTGTCTCTTGAAGAGTTTCTGTAACAGAGACTTCGGTCCTTTACTACAAGTTGTATCACGCTCTACCTCGCCGAGTGACTGACGTTTTCGTTTCTGAATCCTGTGAGGATGGAGTCGTATCTGGGAGACAATTCCAACGAGAAGGTCATCCACTTTGTGGTTAAGAACGGCGGAGACTTCAATATACTTACAGTCCTTCTTTACACACAGTTCTCTGCCTTCTGAAAGTAAAAAGATTTATTTCCTTTGATAATCATATTTTGACTTTGAGTTCTTGTTAGCTGTAGGCTCTCATTTCTATGTTATATCAATAAATTGGCAGCGCTATGAAATATAGTTAGTCCGACTTTTATGACTATGAACGAGGACTTAAATTATATAATTCACCTTGAATTAATTATCTGAATATCTAATGAGTAAAGTTTGATCAACATGAACATATTATTTAAAACCCGCATAATATGGCTGATTAATGGGACAATCTGACTACTGAATGAGACAATCTGGTTACTGAACGGTACAATATTGTTGCCGAATGGGATGATATAGCCGCTGAATGACTACTGACTAGGGGAATATGACTTCTAAATTGGACAATGAGGATAGAGAACAAAGAAACATGACAAGATTATTGACTAACCATCATTAGTTATCTGTCGAGATCGGAGGAGATCACTTTTATTGGCTACTAAGATGATAGCAGGATGTCTCTCAGTGTCACACATTATCTCCTCGAGAATATCTACACCATGATTAAATGATGATCTATCTGTTATAGAATAGACAATGACGTAGGCGTCTACATTGTCATATCTCTTGTAATCCTGAAAATAAAGAGATAGGTAGATAAAATATCATTGTCTCTATATACAAGATAACATAATATTGTCTCTATATACAAGATAACACATTATTGTCTCTATAAACAAGATAAAATATCATTGTCTCTATATACAAGATAAAATAATATTGTCTCTATACACAAGATAAAATAATATTGTCTCTATATACAAGATAAAATATTATTCTCTCTATATACAAGATAAAATATTATTGTCTCTATATACAAGATAAATATTATTTTCTCTATATACAAGATAAAATATTATTGTCTCTATATACAAGATAAATATTATTTTCTCTATATACAAGATAAAATATTATTGTCTCAATATACAAGATAAAATATTATTGCCTCTATATACAAATTAAGATGTTCAAGATATTAGCACAGCATATATGTGTGTGTTGTTTTGTTTTGGCTTGTGTTTGTTTGTGTGTGTGTGTGTGTGTGTGTGTGTTTGAACTCCTCCAAATAGCACATACTATCGTATCAACCTCCCAACACAAACATGACTCAACACAAACTCTTATACCTCACAAATCTATACGGTGTTATACCTGGTATTTATATACCAGGTATGATACCAGCTAATTATCTATTAAGTTTGATGCTAGGTACTTATCTAACAAATGTGATACCAGATCAGTATCTACCTGGTGTGATACTTGATTGTTATCTACAAATTGTCAACCATTTACATATATCACTCTTGGTATTTATCAACCTATTATATGTCATAGACTTATCAATCAGATATCATACAAGGTACTCATCTGCCAAGAGTCACACTGTATACTTATCAACTAGGTGTCACACGATGTACTTATCAGGTGTCACATGAGATACTCAGTAAGGTGTCACTTATTTATCTCTAATTGATCAATCTGAGTATATTTACCAGGAAACATGCATGATGGAGAGAGTGACTGGTTGAGTGAGTGAGTGAGTCAGTGAGTGAGTCAGTGAGTCGGTCAGTCAGTCAGTCAGCATTATCTTACCTTATCAGGAGGAATGTCATATATGTCTATCATTGTTTCTTCTCCATCAATTAATACAGAGACAGTTCTCTCCGAATCATCATCTGAAATATATTCATATATTCATAATAACATATAATAATAATAATAATAATAATGTATATTTAATAAAGCGCCCTTACTAGCAGGAGCCATTCAAAGGCACTGTCCAAATAATATGTACTATAATAATACCCCAAATTATATGTCTGTAAAACTCAATAAGAGATTTAAAGATAATTATCATTTATCTGTGAAAGTAACCTTAAACAGGTGTGATTTTAGAAGAGATTTAAAAGTTTAAAGCATGGACACACACACACACACACACACACACACACCCCTTGTAAAAAGAATTCGTTTGTAATTATGTTTTTTTTTTGTAATTATATCTATCTTACTTTGTGTGTATATAAATATATAAATATGTGTGTGTGTGTGTGTGTGTCAGCCAGTGAGTCAGTCAAACTACTTATTCATGCTTTTCAAACTTAAATCCGGATCAGATTAACTGTTGACTGATAGATTGGATCTCGAAAAGATAAATAAATCCGGATCAGATTAACTGTTGACTGATAGATTGGATCTCGAAAAGATAAATGTGACGTCAGAGTGTAGATAAATGACGTCATCATTCGAGAACTAGCGTGATAATAATAATAATAATAATGTATATTTAAGAAAGCGCCCTTACTAGCAGGAGCCATTCAAAGGCACTGTCCAAATAATATGTACTATAATAATACCCCAAATTATATGTCTGTAAAACTCAATAAGAGATTTAAAGATAATTATCATTTATCTGTGAAAGTAACCTTAAACAGGTGTGATTTTAGAAGAGATTTAAAAGTTTAAAGAGACGACGCATTTTCTAATATCTGCTACACTAACGTGATGCTGGTGAGTTATATAGAGAGAATGTAAGAAACTATATAACACTTGATGACTCATTAATAAACATATTAATTATAAGATGTCACAACATTTTGTTGATCTCGCCCATTAATATATGCATAAATAAACAAATATATATTCCCCCCCCCCAACTTGTGGCTCTAACGTCTTATCATTTCGGTTTTTTAACCTGGTTATTTCGTGAAGGACAATATTTTCTCAAATGTTCATGTTGTTCTAAGATTAATTCGCCTGCGGTCACTATTGGGCTACATGCCTCTAGGATGAGATCCTTCTCACATCATTATTGGGCTATATGCCTCTCAGATGAGATCCCTCTCATATCATTATTGGGCTACGTGCCTCTAGGATCAGATCCCTCTCATATCATTATTGGGCTACATGCCTCTAAGATGAGATCCTTCTCACATCATTATTGGGCTATATGCCTCTCAGATGAGATCCCTCTCATATCATTATTGGGCTACATGCCTCTAGGATCAGATCCCTCTCATATCATTATTGGGCTACATGCCTCTAAGATGAGATCCTTCTCACATCATTATTGGGCTATATGCCTTTCAGATGAGATCCCTCTCATATCATTATTGGGCTACATGCCTATAGGATCAGATCCCTCTCACATCATTATTGGGCTACATGCCTCTAAGATGAGATCCTTCTCACATCATTATTGGGCTACATGCCTCTCAGATGAGATCCCTCTCATATAATTATTGGGCTACATGCCTCTAGGATCAGATCCCTCTCATATCATTATTGGGCTACATGCCTCTAGGATGAGATCCTTCTCACATCATTATTCTGCTATATGCCTCTCAGATGAGATCCCTCTCATATAATTATTAGGCTACATGCCTCTAGGATCAGATCCCTCTCACATCTTTATTGGGCTACATGGCTCTCAGATGAGACCCCTCTCATATCATTATTGGGCTACATGCCTCTAGGATCAGATCCCTCTCATATCATTATTGGGCTACATGCCTCTAAGATGAGATCCTTCTCACATCATTATTGGGCTATATGCCTTTCAGATGAGATCCCTCTCATATCATTATTGGGCTACATGCCTATAGGATCAGATCCCTCTCACATCATTATTGGGCTACATGCCTCTAAGATGAGATCCTTCTCACATCATTATTGGGCTACATGCCTCTCAGATGAGATCCCTCTCATATAATTATTAGGCTACATGCCTCTAGGATCAGATCCCTCTCACATCTTTATTGGGCTACATGCCTCTAAGATGAGATCCTTCTCACATCATTATTGGGCTACATGCCTCTCAGATGAGATCCCTCTCATATCATTATTGGGCTACATGCCTCTAGGATCAGATCCCTCTCATATCATTATTGGGCTACATGCCTCTAGGATCAGATCCCTCTCATATCATTATTGGGCTACATGCCTCTAGGATGAGATCCTTCTCACATCATTATTCTGCTATATGCCTCTCAGATGAGATCCCTCTCATATCATTATTGGGCTACATGCCTCTAAGATCAACTCTCACAATATTAATGTTATTATAAACACATATATAACACTAAGTTGATATTGGGACTATTTTATACAGACTGATATCTGATATATGTAAATTATTCTGATATATGTAAATTATTCTGATATATGTAAATGATCATATTTCGTCAGATTTTAATCATATAAAATATTTCTCATTATCTTCAATGATATTCTTCTATAAATTAAAAATGATTTTCTTTCTCCGGGAGAAGGGGGGGGGGAATCTCAATACCAATTAGACAGATCCAGGTCTCATCATTAAAGCTTCTTCCGGATTGTTGTAACTGATCCCGAGAGAACTCTAACTCATACGGGATACAATGTTATTTAGATGTCATCTGTTAGGACACACGTACAGACACGTTATTTGTTATATATATAAACATGGAGATGTTTGTCTGGATCAGTCTATGTTAGGTAGGATGCGGATCCTGGCACGGGATTGATAATATTTATTGTTACGGTTATCACAAACTTGGTTATGGTTCATAGGTCATGCTTCATAGGTCATGGCTCATAGGTCAGGTTTAGGATTTTATATGTGTGTGATTTATCTATAAATAGAAGTATGTATCGTATTGATACCATAATATATACAGTTACTGAAATATTGTAGCTAAAAACACGGTCTATTGTTAGTACTAATTTTTGACGCGGATGTTACAGACTAAGACAAGAAAGTAGGTCTAAAATATACCACACTGAGATATAACGCGAACTAATACACGAATCTTCAAATCGAACTCCGCCATCTGTGTGAAGACAGGTAATCTGATGTAGGTCAATATACCTCATATACAATATACATAAAACTTGAGAGATGGTCGCCAAATATAGATTAAAGTAATATATATATATATATATATATATGTGTGTGTGTGTGTGTGTGTGTGTGTGATGTAAACATGTTGGCATGTCCAAACACACATTCAGGTATATAAGTACACTACGATGTTTAACTTGCCGTTAATCATATTGTAAATATGGTGTCAATAAATCAAGTTTTAAAAATGATTCACATACTGATTGTTTTATGTAACTCTCTAAAAATATTACTACATTTATATTGTCTTGTGTATAATTATTAAATTAACTAATAAACTAATATTTCGTGAGCCAATAAAAGGTTAATATATCGAAAGAATTGCTTTAGAGTAGAGAGAGAGAGAGAGAGAGAGCGAGAGAGAGAAAGGGTGTATGTGTGTCTGTGTGTGTGTGTGTGTAGAATATTTAGTAACAATCCAGGTATTTATAATCCTCCCAATACGCCCCACCCCCCGCCGCCGCCTAGCAGTTGTTCAACATTCCATAATATCAGCTTCCATCCTAACATGAACAGAATTGACTAGAGTATGTCATTATATGCCAGCCATAGGAATGTCAACATGACGTCATAGCTAATGATACGTAATATCCACGTGTCTAAATATGAAATCATCTAACATATCTATCTGTAATGACTTACGTCATGTTATAGACGTAAATGTCTAATTAATTATCCCATATCTGACATGTATCAGGCAGCCATTATTGTGATAACTACCGTATCTGGGGTCAGCTATCATAGACGTTATACTTGTGGTGTGGGGATTGATCTTAAACGTGGCATAGGGATCTTGTGGTGTGGGGATTGATCTTAAAAATGATATAGGGATCTTGTGGTGTGGGGATTGATCTTAAACGTGGTATAGGGATCTTGTGGTGTGGGGATTGATCTTAAACGTGGCATAGGGATCTTGTGGTGTGGGGATTGATCTTAAACGTGGCATAGGGATCTTGTGGTGTGGGGATTGATCTTAAACGTGGTATAGGGATCTTGTGGTGTGGGGATTGATCTTAAACGTGGCATAGGGATCTTGTGGTGTGGGGATTGATCTTAAACGTGGCATAGGGATCTTGTGGTGTGTGTATTGATCTTAAAAATGATATAGGGATCTTGTGGTGTGGGGATTGATCTTAAACGTGGTATAGGGATCTTGTGATGTGGGGATTGATCTTAAACATGGCATAGGGATCTTGTGGTGTGGGGATTGATCTTAAACGTGGCATAGGGATCTTGTGGTGTGGGGATTGATCTTAAACGTGGCATAGGGATCTTGTGGTGTGGGGATTGATCTTAAACGTGGTATAGGGATCTTGTGGTGTGGGGATTGATCTTAAACGTGGCATAGGGATCTTGTGGTGTGGGGATTGATCTTAAACGTGGTATAGGGATCTTGTGGTGTGGGGATTGATCCTAAACGTGGTATAGGGATCTTGTGGTGTGGGGATTGATCTTAAACGTGGTATAGGGATCTTGTGGTGTGGGGATTGATCTTAAACGTGGTATAGGGATCTTGTGGTGTGGGGATTGATCTTAAACGTGGCATAGGGATCTTGTGGTGTGTGTATTGATCTTAAAAATGATATAGGGATCTTGTGGTGTGGGAATTAATCTTTAAAATGGAATAGGGATCGTGTGGAGTGGGAATTAGTCTGAAACATGGCATGGGGATCTTGTAGTGTGGGTATGGGACTCAGACATGACATAGGGAATGCCCTTTAGGGATTTTGTAGTGGAGGAATTAGTTTTAAAAATGACTAATCTAATATAGTGTATGGAACTGATGAAGTGTGAGGACTACTTATAGATAAGATATAATATTAATATGTTGTTGAATATGATGTAGTAATTATCGTGGAATCCGATCAATCATCTAATGTTATTGCCTGGAGTCACAATTAAAGAAATTATGAAATAATTAAATATCTTTATCATTTTAAGGAAGAGAAAAACCAGAGAATTAACTTAAACTGCAATCAGTAATCAGAACAAAAGTTAATCTGGATCAACCGACTCTCATATGTCAATATTTAGCCTCAGTGCTTATCATACGTGATATATATGACTGAGTGGAGTTCTCGTAAGGAATTTTGTTTTTACAAATACAAGAATTGGCTGGATTCGACCCCAGAACCCTCGTAACAATCCATTACTCCTATTTTATAACGGTCCATGACAACCTGGCATACGTTTGTTATTAACGTCTCTCGGCTCGTTTATTGTACATTATTTCCTATGTGACTCATCGACCGAAATCCTATCATCGAAACACCAGAAATAGCGATCCATATCAACAGTTTCAGATAGTATGCCCAGTTTTCCACCAAACTAGAGATATGGTTCAAGGCTGGTGATTGGCTATGCTGGGGAGGGGGGAGGTGTCGATTATTGTGTGGGGGGATACGGATAGTCAACCAATGAGATTCATCTGACTAATTAAATTGGGTCACGATTAAGGTGTACAGAAGATAATATTTATGTTTTTATTTTGCTTGTTTTAATAACTGATACAGTCAGTAATTATTTACAAGGATCATATATTAGTATAATCCTAATATAAATTGTCAATTATATTATTCTTAGTAATAATATTTTTCTTAATTTATATTCTAGTAGATTTTATAAACATTGCATTAGCAATATTGTAGTTTTATTTGTTGTCCAGTAGCTCTGTGTAAAGGTCCTTATGATAACAGTTTATTATCATCAAAAACTCATGTTAGTTCACCATAATTACCTTTAGCTTAGTATTGGGGGACAAATTGAGCAACCTACTGCTCTACGAACTTATATCCTTCATGTTCTAAAATATGTGGCTAAATCAATAATTATTTACTTTCCATATATCTCTTATAATATATATATATATATATATATATATATATATATATATATAGAGAGAGAGAGAGAGAGAGAGTGTGTGTGCGTGTGTGTGACCATTACTCAATACTCTGTCTTTATCTCCTTGCTACAGTGTCTGTAATTGATGAACCTTATCATCACTTCTTATCAAAACTTTATCTATGTCTCCTGATAAAGCTTCAACAGTTACAGGAAATGATAGATCTAATTAGTGTTCGGCTCCAGATAATTGATCATTTGTGGAGAAGTTGTTTATGCCAAAATAGAGAGAGCTAGATCATCCCCCGCACACACATAGAGACAGGGGAGTTTCGGGCGTACAAAACATAGGGTAAAAATCCCTTTGAAAACCATACACACACACACACACACACACACATATATATATATATATATATATATATATATACCAATCTACTAATTTGATATCTGTAGTATCACCTTAGTCTTGTCTGGATAGCAATAAATTAATAATTGATAACACGTGTATGTGTGTGTGTGTGCGCGCTTTAGCTGTGTATAATAAAGCACAGACACAGAGAATCTCGAACCCTAAATTAAAACTCTGGACGTTTCTTCATGGGACTGAATCCAGAGTGGTGACTTTTCATGCTGAGACATGTGTAATATCTCACCAGTCCCTAAGCCGCCAAGCAAAAACAGAAAAGGCGAACCACCCACATTGTGTGTGTGTGTGTGTGTGCGTGTGTGCGCGGGTGGATGTGTCATTTGATACGATCAATCTTCTGATACGATATAGTCAATTATCAGATTTAGAGTTCATGACCGTTATCTGACTCATGTCATAACCTCGGTCTGAATGAGTGACCTCTGACCTAGATATTAGGGTTAGGCTAATTATATGCTATTGTGTTGTAGACGATCAAAGATTATTCACAAATTATAATGGCTTGCCAATGATGAGGAAAATTGTACTTCAAATTGTATTTCCGGTTGATTCATCTTGGGTCTATAAATGGTTAATAATGGATTTATATGAATTGTGCTGATAATCCCCCCCCCCCATCCCTCAATAAGTCAACCAATCAGGATACCCTTGAAGTATTCTAACATTATTATGAAATCGTCACATATAATAGTGACGTAGAACACATACACTTCATAACCAGATAACTGCCGGTATCAGACTCATTTTCTGTATAAAAATATTAAGATTAATAGTGATTATTTGACTTAATGAAGGTTAGTGGAGGATATGGACGACCTTTAATTAATTTTAAAGCGTTTTTAAAGCAATCGGTTACGTGTTTGGATCGTTTGATAAGGTAAATTATAGCACCATAAACAGTACGCTCATGGTGGATGTTGTGTGTGTGTGTGTGCGTGCGTGCACGCTCTCATATACATTAAAACGAAGAAGCATTATACTGTCATTAGAGACTCACCAAAACTTGTATCCAAAGCTCCCATATATTCTGACGTCATAAACTGTTGTACTAATGCCGTTTTACCAACACCATGCGCTCCTACCATCAGAACTCGGAATATCGGCTGGTCACACGATGATCCGATTGTGCTGCCACCTATCGAGTGAGCACTGACGCTCCTGTCGCCCTCGCCGATACCGCTCCCGTTACTTCCGGTATCCGACGCAACGCTGAAGCTCTTCCGCTTGAACGAGTCGCCGCGGTTGACGAGTCCTCGCGCGGACGTGGCGAAGTTCCTAACCACGCAGCAATCCTCGGCCTCCAGAAGGCGTAGCTGCTCCAATCGAGCGCTGATCGACTCTTCGAACGGCACCGACTCTCTGCGCATGCCCAGCTCGTCATCGTGATTTCCGCTACGATCGGATGGAGGACGTCTAGTCTTTCTCCACGAGCTACTGCGGCTGTGGGGTGCCGAGTGACATTTAAAATCCACTCTGGGTCCCGGGGCTAGAAGAGAATGGTTCATTTTGGGAGGTTCTAAGGGCACTGAAATTTTGACATCTTGCAGTTCGGTGTCTTGTGGGTCTTGTCCTTGAGGTGGTGGTGGTGATACGACTGGATGGTCACCTCGTGGGGGTTGCGGTGAAACGGAACCATGCTTCCTCCGAGATCTGGCTGGATACTTACAGCTGTGGGTACGTTTAGGCGACTCTGATAGGATGATGAGCTGTTTCGGTGGGGCACTGGGTAGACTACCCCTACGGGCGTCCACGGCTCCCGTCTCCATCTCCTCGAGGGCCGCTCGAGCGAAGTACAGGTCAAACTCGTTGTTACTTCCGATACGAAACATGACAGATTGTTGTCGTGTCTTCATGGCCAAGTCAAGAAGCTAGCACACCTGGAAGGAGAAATTTTAGCATCCTGTAGCTGTTTGTCTGATAAATGTTACGAGGTGAAGCGAAAGATGAAACACCCTACAGATTCTTTAGCTCATACAGACCCCTCAATAGGGATAAAAGTGTATTGTTATATCAGTAAAACCCGTATAAGTATATAACTCGGCAAAACGAATGTGTTAGCAAAAATATCTCATTAATGTGTTTCATTCTAAAGCGTTTTAAGAGAACATATTATTATTATTATAAATATAGATAAGCTATTTTTGCCCCATTATTACCAGAAATGTTATCTTATGTTATCTGTAAGCCAAGAGAAAGTAAATATATTCATGTAATTTATAGGGGAAGCGTTGTGTACGAAACTAATATGCTAACCTATATAACAAGTGTGTGTGTGCGCATATGTGTGTGGGGGCACGTACGTATGTATAGGTAAATGTACGTGCTATTACGCATATATATGTTATAAAACCAACTATGCCAATCAAACTATTTAAATGTTTTATGTATGCTATGTATTCAGTTATATAAATATAGCTCAGAGCTGTGGTATGTCGAGAAGCTAACATAAATAACACGAACTAGAAATGTATGTAGAAGCTGAGTAGGCTATACGTAGACTCATCAATACAAACTTGTTTACCAATAACTAGCTCATCCAGACCCCGTCACTTAACACCAAAACATAATGAACTTTCCAGGCAGATAAACACAAAGCGATACTATCTACCACCAGTAAACTTATAACAACAGTTTTATCGATATATTCTACAAACCGCATATGCAAAAGCCACAATCATCTCCCCAATACCACAGGTGAAGCAGCACCACCGCTACCAGCAACCACAGCAACAACAATGACAACACATAGCAGCTACTGAATTATACTGATCCGATCCACGTATCCGTGTTTTATCCACTTAACCTATTTTACTGCTCCCATTCCACCTATCCCAGATACAATATACTAATTAGTACCTCAACCTATTGATCAGAGGACTACATCCCCGAAGAGGGGCGTCGATTAAGCGAGTACTGGGGATTATACTTCATCTTTTAAGAATATTGTACCACGATGAAGCATAGCTCCAATACCCACCACCCTCAACCATCAACAAACATATAAAGCTAGGCTTCTATCCAAGATACAACAAAACTCCACATAGCACACATTCTGTGGCTTAGACTTTTTACCAAACACAATATAATTTATAGCAATGTTGTTATTGTTGTCAAGATGATGTAGTTTACTGGCTGTACCTAGAACATTGTAGACTAGTATCGAGTAGTCCATTATTGATACATGTATCAAGATGTCAGTCTCCTTCTTCAGTATTGTCTCTAATCAATAGACCTGTACAATCGGTCAGTGTAGTCAACGTCCTCGGTCGCATGACAGTTTCGTTAAGTGTCATACCTGTCAGACATTATTTATAACAAACCATATTTATTTATGGATGAGTCAGGCCGGCATCGACATTAACAACAATAGGAACAACAACAACAACAATGCAATAGACGGTAACTACATAGCACTTTACGACGGAGCTACTGTCTAATTACATTAGACAGTTAGAGTTTTATCAATTCTGATCCCCCCCCAGTGATGTATTATAAATGACGACTTATTATATAAAACTAAACAAAAACATCAACACATTAACTTTAAACGTCAACAGATATAATACTAAACATATACGTCAATATATATATATATATATATATATATATATATATATATATATCACACCAAATAAAAACAACAACAGATATAATATTAACATAAACATCAACATATACAAATCTAAATAGAAACGTCAACATATATAACACAAAATATAAACGTCAACATTATCACATTAACGTAAACGTCAACATATATAACACTAAATACAAACGTCTTCAGATATAATACGAAAAATAAACGTCACCATATATAACATTAAACACAAATGTCAACAGATATAACAGTAAACACAAATGTCAACAGATATAACAGTAAACAAAAATGTCAACATATATAACAGTAAACATACACGTCAACAGATATAACAGTAAACCTAAATGTCAACAGATATAACAGTAAACATACACGTCAACAGATATAACAGTAAACATACACGTCAACAGATATAACAGTAAACCTAAATGTCAACATATATAACAGCAAACATACACGTCAACAGATATAACAGTAAACATACACGTCAACAGATATAACAGCAAACACAAATGTCAACAGATATAACAGTAAACACAAATGTCAACAGATATAACAGCAAACAGTACCTTTGTCTCGGTAGACATGAACATATCTCTATCATAATGGAACGTTCCCGTCTTAATTATGATAATTAATTCTAGTTCATTCGATAGAAGAGGTCACGGAGTACAGTGTACCCACAATCTCCTCACTTCAAGTAGCGATTATACTAAACAGTTAATGTCGGAGTTACCTCCAGAAACGACCATAAAATCGATGATTGAGTTCAGTTGTTAAGTTTTCTGGATATTGTACACCGTACACGAGCCAGAAGCCGAGACTCTTTCTCTCTCTAACTTCTTTTACATCTCTATCAAGTTGGCTGAGACGTAGTTAGAATTGGGGGGGGGGTCCGATCCCGTGGTAGCATAGTGAGGTGTTCAGACCGACACCCACCAGTCTACCGAACCACCCTCCCAGTCAATTAGATGTCCATGTGATAGAAGCCCTCCCCCCCCCAGTCAGCCGCTACTACCAGCCACTAAGCGTTCCTTCCCCTAATCAGCCAATAGCAATCCACGAAAGGATCCAGGTAACCATCTAGCTCTATACTGGATCTAGATAATGTGATGTTGGGATATTTGTTTATAACAAATCTGTAGTCTTGTTCTAGGACTACACTTTTTGTAGCTAGATAGGACTAGTTAGGACTGGCTAAAACTAACTAGTAAGGATTACTACACTTAAAATAGACTAGATCTAAACTACTACAAAGACAGTTAGCTAAGACTAACCCTACAATTAGCTAGGATTGGCTGTGAACTACGACTACAATTAACTAGGACTAGCCTTCATCTACTACTAGAGTTAGCTAAGATTAATCATTAACTAATACTCTATTCAGCTAATAGCCTAGACTATTACAGTTAGCTAAAGTTAGCCTAGACTATTACGGTTAGCTGAAGTTAGCCTAGACTATTACAGTTAGCCTGGACTATTTTATTTAGTTGCACTAACAATATATAGTATAAGTGATCATTTAAGATTACTGACATCTGAGCTATTAGTGTTTAGAATAATGACTTGAGTTGATATAATCTACGATTGAACTCAGATGTATGGACTTGTTTATTTTATGGACACGTACCTAATGACCTTCTGTCGTTTATATTTGATTATTCTATGGTCCTTATTGTAAGACATCATGACAGCCTTGACATTCATCTTTATACTGTCACTTACTGATCTATTTAAGTCATCACAGCTGTCACAAGATTGTTTACCTAATTATAGAACAGTAATTAAAATATAATAGTTTATCTGACTAATATAATATTTTTGTTATTATTATTACCTAACTGTTGTGATATTGCCATTTTATCACCATATTTACAAAATTGTAAATAAAATAACCAGGATGATGTATTATGTTTACCTGAATAGACTAACAGCCTCTTGGTATCTTCGTACAGGCAAACACTCCCATTATTATTCACAAACCACGTGACTGCTCTATCCCATCCCATCCCGAACCCCCGGCTTTTAGAATCATCTTCAAACCATCAGTACTAAAGTTGTGACTGTCGATGTTTGTGAAGAAGGATGGAGACAATGGAATATTAAATATTGTTATCATGCAAACAAGTTACCATTCTAGGTCAGATTATAATGTCATGTTACTATTCTGGGTCAAATCATGGCGTCATTACGAAATAGGCAGCCGGTAACTGATTTCCAAACAAAATTACATTCCACGGACGAGTGCTGACAAATAAAGATAACTATTGCCGCATCAGCCTCCGCCTCATTTGACGATGTACTGCATGCGGTCATATTAGTTAATGTTTGATGACTCGTCAAAAAGACGTCAACAAAAAAATTCTCTCTATTACATCATTAATCAGCAACCATCTACCAACTTTCAACAACTAACTACCAAATATCAACAACTCTCTACCAATTGTCAACAACCATCTACCAATTGTCAACGACTGTCTACCAATTGTCAATAACTATCTACCAATTATCAACAACCATCTACCAATTGCCAACAACTATCTACCAATTGTCAACGACTGTCTACCAATTGGCAACAATTAGCCAATAATTGTCGACAAACAGCTAACATTAGTCAAGAACTGGCTATTAGTGTTTGTACAAAGTCAAAGTATAATGCCTCAGGAGTAGAGTAGTAAACTGAAATGAGAGAACCTCGGAACAAATTATATGATTGCCCGTTGAGCTTCCATCTTATTGTGGATGATAGTCTGTAATTGGACACTATATGTAGTATGCTGCAATGAGAATTGGGGAAGCCATTTAACTGTACAGCAGAGCTAGGCGCTGTAGTGTAGGGTTCTTAAACTTACCGAAGATGTGAAGTATCGCAGTCAAATCCAAAATATGAGGTAATTTGTCAAAATGAGGTCTTTCGCTAAAATACAGGCTTAAGTTGTGACAAAAATATGAAGTCTTTACCAGACTTTAGTAATTAGAACAAAGCACTAGACTAACGCTATGTGACAATGAAACAATGTACTCACAATGTTATTGAGAATGACAGCCAGATTATGGACATGAAGTCCTCTCGTTATAATGACATCCTGTATTTATATATCTGGTCTCTGCCAGTTAGCGCTGTCTGTGTTATAATCCTTCATTCGACGAACTAACCGACTAATTATAGTGACGAGGAAACCGTCTAGCCTCAAAATACTCGGCTACAACCGAGAGTAGTTAATGTCAGCAACCTAGTCAGCTTCCCTTTGTGTCACAAACTGAATGTCAGCGGCCTGGATGGCTACCCTTTGTGTCACATACCGAATGACAACGGCCTGGATAGCTCCCTTTGTGTCAAACGCCGAATGACAGCGGTCTATTTCCTTCGTCGCGTCGCAGCCCAAGCGCTACCTCTCTAGACGAGCACACAATAAGCCCGAGCTGTATTATCGACGATGTTAATGTCGATGTAGCCAAGAGCGACAGCTGTTTGCGGGCTGAGGGCTGGGGCTGGCGGGGTTACGACCGGGTGCGGGTGGTGGTAATAGGCGGAGTGTGCTGTTGCAGCGTCCCCCGCAATCGATAGCGGCATGGGATTCATCAATACCGCTAAATGTGCGGCCAATCGTTGAGGGTACTGCTGGAAATTAGTCATTGCTAGAATATATATGTCTCCGTGTACAGATGGGTAGCTTCATCATTATCTCACAGAGACAATCAGTTTATCAGTGTTGTATATAAATCGTGGATGGAGGCATGGGTTAAATAATGTGCTCTTTATGTAAATTTATAACATTCAAACGCGAGGTTTTTGTTTTATAGCAAGATGTTTAGCAAAAGCCTGAAGCCGTTCACAACATCCGAGTAACCAACTATCACGTCTACATTCTGTAGGGACCCCTGGGATGTTGTTTATATGATTAGACCTAATTAAACATCCATCTACATCAATAGGAATGTTTACACTCGGTATTATTCTATTTAGACTTTTATCAATAATTCTATTGTTTACTTTTAAATAAAGGACAGTTCTAGGTACAACACGTACCTTCTGTTAATCGATCAGTCACGTGACTATACATTATACTATTACTAAACAAAATCACGGGCAATCTTTTATTTATCATCGACAAAAAAACAACAGGTAACCTAAATGAGCAGGTGATACTCGTACATCAACATCACTTTGTGTTATTTATTTATGAGTGTTATAATTAACGCTGCACGCTTCAGTCCAAACACATTGATGTAGTTATTGATATAGAAACAAAAATATAGAACAGGTAGACATGTGAATAACAATAACATAACTTCTGTAATATGATATTCTTGGTTAGTGTGTTTATTTATTATTCTAACATAACAATACAAACAACTTTAATTAAATATTCTTAAAACAGTCATAGAGTATAAGTTACGTTAGTAATACCGAGAAATTTCTTAATTTATATATATTATATATATATATATAATATATATATATATATATATATATATATATATATATAGATAGATAGATAGATAGATAGTGTGTGTATGTGTGTGTGTGTGTGTGTGTGTATGTATATATATATATATATATATATATATATGTGTGTGTGTGTATGTGTGTGTGTATGTGTGTGTGTGTGTGTGTGTGTGTGTGTGTGTGTGTGTGTGTGTGTGTGTGTTTAAGGTAACTGGTTAAGTTTAATCCCACATTCATATTGAGATATGTGTGTATTTGTTCTAATAACATTACACTTTGAACTTTAACCCTGATATCAAGACCTATAAAGGGCTATATTTAGAAATACATTCTTACCAACATTATCAATAATCTGTTAGGAAACAAGCGGAAAATGAAAGGACTCAAAGCCTGAACCTGTAATGTTGTAATCTACTACACTCTTCCCCGAGCCATTTTCTGTTGTTAATATATTCATAATAAACTGTTAGCATTATCAATAGGAACTGATTAATTCACCTCCATCTTTGACGTCACTTCTCAGCGTAAATCATATCTCCATGACGTCACAGTAATGCATAGCCAATCAGATTGATGGTATCTGTGAATCAGAGGTTTTCCAACACCACCCCCCACCCTCTCCACAATGTGACTAATGGTAGTTTGTCAGAGATATCAGGCGATATCTGACGTAATTAATCTCTGATATATAGATAATAATAGTGATCACATGATATCACACGTCATCAAATGATAGCATAGACAGTCACATGATACCACCTATAGTCACATGATACCACACATAGTCACGTGATATCAGAAATCAAGGCGTATATTCACAGATTATTACACGAAATTGTAAGTTGTCGTATTATCACTATCTAATGCTCATTTATTCTATTCTAAATATGGATTTCATGTAATAAATAATAATAATAATAATAATAATAAATACGAGTCATTACGTAATATCACAATACAGCATTTTACCTTTTTTATTACTTACTGTTTTCGAATAAAGCGATGTTTTTCTGTTTGTTACGTAAGACTATTAACAACTATAACATCAATAGTTGTTATAACTCGTCGGTGTTTTGACTGGTTCCTTCCTCTTCCCAACGAATCAGATCCTACAGGAAACAATCCTTAACCAGAACAGTTCTGGATCTAGTTCTGGATCTAGTCTTAATGTGAGCCTCCAGTCTGTTAGTAACTAGCTATAGAGGTGTACGTGTGTACCTTATCTAAGCTATCCAGTTTATTTCTCAGCCTAGTCTTACTGTACTTCTCTAACAATCTTCTCACTGATGTCTGCTCCTGACAGCTACGAGCAGCCTTTTTATATAAAGCGATCATCAGTCTGGAGTTGGTCAGGATATAAATATAGGAACAGATAGGGGGAGGGGGGGGGGGCTACCAAGTGACTGAAGACTAGACACTTCTTAGAACTGTCTTACTCTCCTCTCAGCTGGTAGTCTCTATAGTCTATAGGTTAGTACACTACCAGTACACGTACATGGTGATACACTTACAGAGGGTACATGTATGTGGTGGTACACGTATATAGTGGTACATGTATGTGGTGGTACATGTTCAGGGTGGTACACATATATGGTGGTACACATATATAGTGGTACTCGTGCCTGATGATACACGTACAGAGTGATAAATGTACGTGTTGATATAGGTACAGAGTGGTACATGTACACGGTCGTAAACGTACAAAAGGGTAAATGAACATAGTGGTACACATAGACAGATGTCCACGTACATCAAGGTACATGTACAAAGGAGGAGAGACACACACACACAGATAGATACAGGTGAATGGCCCAAACCTATATCTACATACTGTGATATTACCCGTACCTATAGCTACATACTGTGACATTACTCGTACCTATAGCTACATACTGTGATATTACTCGTACATATAGCTACATACTGTGACATTACCCGTACCTATATCTACATACTGTGACATTACCCGTATCTATAACGACATCTTGTGACATTACACGTACCTATAACTACTTGTATAAGGCCTAATTAAACATATCGTTGTGACATGTCGTAATATATATATATATATATATATATATATATATATATATATATATTACATTCTTCATGTTTGTGGTCGAACTTACGTCATATTTAGATGTTACAGCAGACATTCGTCATACATATTCATATGTAGTCATACATATTCATACACTAAAATATAAAAATTTAGTAAGATAATATCTTTGTTTACACTTCTTATCTACTGAGATAATATCGATGAATATCCAATTTTCATATTAATATCGAACAAGGAAGATATTGAACCTAGTACCAACATTAATATTAACTATGATTGTATATTATAAAACGATGTTAAACTAAGTATCTAGCAGATTATATTACCTGTCTATCTACCTGTATTATATTACTGATCATTGTGGTCAATGATCTCACCTGAAGTAAGATATTTTCACTGATATCATACGATTGTTTGTTTTTTGATCAAATGACATCATTCTCTGACTCACTTAAATCTTTGTGTCATCAACAGATGGCTTTTGAATATTTCCTTCCATGACAGTTGACGGTTCATCAGGGCAATCTCCATTCACAGCCAAGGATCGAATGATCTCTAGGTGTGCCTAGTTAGTGTTTTTTTCAGCTCAAACAATCATGATATCATGATTACATCGAAACTGGCAATAATATGTGGTACGAAGAAGCCTTTTGGGAATGATTAATTGAAACTGATATGGTAACAAACGGGTAAGAAACTCCCATGAATAATATTAAAACTCTGTACGTGTTTGTGTGTATATATATATATATATATATATATATATATATGTGTGTGTGTGTGTGTCTGTGTGTGTGTGTGTATGTGTGTATGTATGTATGTATGTGTGTGTGTGTGTGTGTGTGTGTGTGTGTGTGAGGGCATTTTAAAAGAAACTAACATCGCATGTGCATGACAATTTGCCGCTAGGTGTCGTGGTCGCTGAGATATTGTAGAATCTTTGATATCAAGCCTCAGGGGTCGGGTAAAAATCTCCAAAAGCCTAATTTGTAACGAATAAGCCTCATCTGAAATTGGCCGAATAAAGATTATAGAATTATGTTGAGAAGGACAATGAGATTTGTCTTACTAATATCAATACTGAGTGAAGTAGCCTGATTATTGTTTGTAAGGACAAATACTCAGTGACTTCAGGACAGCCTCAGAGATAAACCGGTCAGTAACTGGATATAAAAGACGGGAGGGGGGAGGAAGATGTCATTGAACTATCCATGGAGACATAATTCTTCCTTTCCCTTCGGGATCTCTATCGTTCATCACTTTATATATTATTGATTTCTTTATTCGCTCCACTATCGACGTTCCATGCTAAAAATGACCAGATCCAGAAACTGTTCCACTAGTACCATCATTATTGTCTGTATGTGACTATAAAACACGGAAAACACCCCTTTCTCATCCCAGTCAGAACTTTGGCACCGATGACGTAACGCCCTAACTGGCCAATACCCTTTGATTACATCGTCATGTGATGATGTGGGCAGAGGGAGAGAGATTGTTCTGACAAAAGGTTCTTCGACCAGCGGCCATTTTCTATGACGTCATAGCCAAATGACGTATGTGCCCAGACTTCAGAAAGACATAATTCTTCTTCACTGATAGTTTGATCACAAACTGGAACAGAAGAAGTGTATCATATTTAAGGCTGAAGCTTTTATATGTGCAAGTGTACAATCTGATAATTTATCAACTTCCTTGTGGGTATACTGTTATTACCTATTAGCTTTATATGTATCGCCTATAATAATTTACGATTGTATTAAACCGAGAACGCATAACAAGTCAACAGGTATGCGTGGATTTGAACCCAGTACTATCCGATAAATAGCTACTTACGCTACCACTCATTCTGACTTAACCGACACCCCGATAATGAAGTCGGTACAACACTGAGCTATAATCTCAAGGTCAAGGTTCGCTTCCCGGTCACGTCCGTCTTTGTTGGATGTTTACACCCCCCCCCTTAGATGCGACGAGTTCCGGACTAAACAAAGGATTCTCTGATTCACTTACTCACTCACTTTTTACCTACTTTCTGTGATGACACGTTATAATAACACCAATTTAATTAGTTAGTTGTTCATTACGGATAAAGGTGACATTTAGAAGTTTTATTTATTAATATTTTACCGTAATTAATCAATGCTAGTGTGGCAGAGTTGATAGAGCGCTGATGGAAACTTCAAACATTCTCTTGTCAAATCCCTCTTTCTCCGGAATTGTCACATAGATGTCTATACGTTAATAAATGATTACCAATATATGGTTACTTGTAGTAATATATAACTCAGTCTAGCTGTGTAACATAATATACAGATAGGTTTAGAAGTCCTTAGATATGTATACAATGTCTTTAGTTAAAGTTACTAGCTTCAGACGACAAACTTGTTATCTAATGTGTTTAGAATATCATTCAATCATAGAGTGGAGTATTATAGAGTGGGGTATTATAGAGTGGGGTATTATAGAGTGGGGTATTATAGATTGGGGTATTATAGAATGGGGTAATATAGGGTCGGGTATTATAAAGTGGGGTAGGTCCCCAGACTCAAGGGCCCCTTAATGGGTACCCTGATGACAGGAAAGGGTGTTACGAAGTGTTCACAATATTCACTTAACACATGCCTATAAAACATAGACAACTGACCTTTAACCTTTCCCAAACCATTAACAACCTGAGTAAAGCGATAATGAAGTCAGTAGGGCATATCGTTAGTCCATCAGCTCTAAGTGCTGTGTTTTAGTGTTATAACTAGCGTGGATATATATATATATATATATATATATATGTGTGTGTGTGTGTGTGTGTGATGTGTGTGTGTGTGTATGTGTGTGTCAATAATTATGTATTTTCTTATGTTGTCAGTCACTAAATGTAGCTCGTAAGTATTATGTCAACAACTGTTACTGTCCATACAAACCATACCGTCATTACTGTTTGTACTATCCTTACAGGTCATAAAGACCATACCGATCATACACACTTGTTACACCCAGAAGCAGTTAATCAAATTTAATTTTTCTGGTCTGATTCCAGTTTTATTGGTACTAATGTAGTTGGTCTAGTTTATGGACACACTTGTTCTAAATGTTTACCATCTGACTACTTGTTTACGGTTACCTGTTTGTTTACCTAATACCAGCTGTCGCCAACAGCAGCTGCTCGTGATTGCAATTATATTATTAACGCCCCCACTCTTCATACACACACCCACACACACACACACACCCACACCCACACACACACACACACACACACACACACACACACACACACACACACACACACACACATACGCACACACACACACACACACACACACACCAGATGTTCCATGTAACAACAAATCATTCAACAATAACACTAAACAATAACATTTTGACAAATAACTTAATAAATGTCTCTTGTTATAATTGTTTATTTAATGAGATAAAAAAGATGTTTAAGACTAAAATAAAGAGAAGAAATAAACTTATTTTGGTTTTGTATCTTTTATTTTATTACACAATACCTCTTTAGTAAACTAAAATAATGATTAAAATAATGATGATGCTGATGATGATGATAATGATAATAATATAACATTAATCAAAATGTACGGCATTTCAGAGCCTCCCCGACATTAGATAGATAGATAGATAGATAGATAGATAGATAGATAGATAGATAGATAGATTTTATTATTTCCATATAATACATCTGTACATCATCTACATCAGTAAATATTTATTTATAAGATTTATTTTTGAAAAATGAACGAATACAATTATTTAGACTGTCTACTCGTTAACTCCCCCCCAACTCCCCCCCAAAAGTTATGTGTGATATTAAACAATGATATCAGCTGTTTTATGGAGTATATGTCAAAAATATAATTATCACTAGTATCATCATTATCGTTATCAACAACAACAACATCATCATCATTATCATCATCATCACCACCACCACTACCATCATCATCATCATCATCATCATCATTATCATCATCATCATCATCACCACCATCATCATCATCATCATCATCATCAATTTGTTCTGATAGAGATATGTCTTTGTTCGGGTTTTTTCCCCACTCAGTTATCTGATGTGTTATACTATATGTGTGTTATATAACATTTAAGTATTATATCACTATAGAAGTGTTATACAACACTCTGTTCTCTATTCAACTTAGTATTATATAACAGTATTAGTGTTACGGGAAATTAAGTGTGCTATGTAGCACTTCCTGTTATACAATGAACAATGTTATACTCTACTAGCTAACAACAACTAGCCGCATCAAGTAAGCTCAGCTAACAAGATATAGTCAGATAAGATAAACATTCTTTGTTAAATATAACAAAAAGATTCATGATTTATTTCTGAAACTCTTTTCTATCTTAACCTTCCTGATAAACTACAACATGATTGTATATGATAAGTGAAGAATCGTTTAACTAGTCACTGATTTATTATTAATAAAGTAGTAGTGGTAGTAATGGTGGTGGTAATAGTAGTAGTAATAATAGTAGTAGTAATAGTAGTAATAGTAGTAGTAGTAATAGTAGTAGTAGAAGTAGTAGTAGTAGTAGTAGTAGTAGTAGTAGTAGTAGTAATAGCAGTAGTAGTAATAGTAGTAGTAGTAATAGTAGTAGTAGTAATAGTAGTAGTAGTAATAGTAGTAGTAGTAATAGTAGTAGTAGTAATAGTAGTAGTAATAGTAGTAGTAATAGTAGTAGTAGTAATAGTAGTAGTGGGTTGTAGCACTAATTAGTACTGTATATTTGTTTCAAGAACGATATCACTTTCTTCCTTCACGATTAAATACATTTCTAGTTGATATTTTAAAAAGCATAAATAGTCAGTTTGATAATTCTTTCAATTTTTTATTATTTATGGTACACAAATCAAATACGTAAGACTATTATTGCTGCAATGAATTACTGTTATTAAATATAATTTAGGGTAATCCGATTCTTTTGGCTTTCTTTGTGAACAATTGATTCGGCAAATCGTTTGGTTCCTAGATACCAAGAACTGAGCCATTACATCAATCCTAACGGTCATTGATGTGACAAGGTTTATAGACGGAAGGCGACACCCGGCTTACCAAGAACAGCGCCACCTGTTAGTCAGTTCCTAGAAAGCTTGGCCAACTTCTAGGTAACTTAGGAGTAGATGAACGTTCTATGTTACGATAATAATAATACATGATTTATATATAATATTTGACACGTAAATGAAGAGATGCCTCCCTGCCAAATGTTAACTGGCTTCTTCTCGGGGCTCTTATGTACTGGGCTAAAGGTTAAAGTACAAGGAGTCGGTGTACTACGTATAAAGTATGTTATTTTCGTTGTATATAAGTATCTATGTGCCTAATGTTCATGTTTGTAATCGTATTTTTTTAGGTAGTGTTTAGTATTAGCGTATAAATTTAAACGGTTAATATTATATATATATATATATATATATATATATAGATGCAATAGGCCTACGCATCTATGCCATCTGTTATTTGGTTATCTGATCTATCCAAACATTCAGTATTGTATACTAGGGCTACAGGTATCGTGTATCATCTTAATTATACACTGTCTATAGGCTATCCTGAAGTAACACTTTTGTCGGTTCCGTTAGCTAGAATGGACATCGGGATAAAGGTATGCTACTTCTAGGAACTAGTAGGTGAAGAATACAAGTACAAAGAGAACTTTACACCTGGCAATATAATTATGATGTCGTTAATCTAAGTCACCGGATGAGGACAAAGAGCGATTTTAAGTGTTCTGTACTGCACATTAATCAAGCATCTGCCATGGTAACAATCCTGTATGGATCCTGTATGTCATACATCCTGCTGGGTTCTGGTAAATCGGGATCAATTCGTACAGACCCGTTAACCCGGTCAAACACATTTTTTATTATAAGACACTCAGAATAAGCCAGGAAATTACTGGAAATATTGAGTTTGTTGACATTGAGTTGTCCGATTACTTGGGTCTTACCTGGCTAGGTATATAACTAACAGAGAAAACATACATTATACTTCTTACATTAATACCTATAGCAGACTATAGCAATGTTTAGTCCACACTAAGACAGCACTGTTTTCTCCACATGATCAGTGTTTACATTTCGTGATATGTTTATGTTCAATCCACGAAAAAAGTTTACTTTAAAACGCAACTAAACTAAAATAACAATACAGTACAATAGTACCAAGATAATGTCTACTTCAATATTTTGTAGAGTCGACTCTAGATATAAATAATAATTATAACAAACTGCATCCGCATTTACACTTATTATATCAATGTATACAGCATATTGTATGAACGTTTACATCAAACAACAGCGGTGTCTAAACTAGAACATTAGATACTCCACGGTCCAGATATGTTTACCATAAACAACAACAGTGTTTATACAATATTTACTATATCGCAATGTTTACAATAGATTAGAAGAATCTATTTTATTCTTTCAGACTATATCATTGTATACCTTACACTAGAGTAGAGTTTTCTTCTTAATAGAACAATGACCTATTTCTACCCTATTCAGTACTAACACAGTAATATTTCACTAATTACTACAATAAACTCATTAATATCAATAACAATAAAATCACATCAATATAATTAACTTTGCGCAATACTCACAGCACAACAATAATAATTTACCTTAAAACCCGAAACACAACAACAATAATAATTTATCTTAAAACACGAAACACAACAACAATAATAATTTATCTTAAAACCCGAAACACAACAACATTATATAATTTACCCTAAAACCCGAAACACAACAACAATAATAATTTATCTTAAAACACGAAACACAACAACATTATATAATTTATCTTAAAACCCGAAACACAACAACAATAATAATTTATCTTAAAACACGAAACACAACAACATTATATAATTTACCTTAAAACCCGAAACACAACAACAATAATAATTTACCTTAAAACCCGAAACACAACAACAATAATAATTTATCTTAAAACACGAAACACAACAACATTATATAATTTACCTTAAAACCTGAAACACAACAACAATAATAATTTACCTTAAAACCTGAAACACAACAACAATAATAATTGACCTTAAAACCCGAAACACAACAACAATAATAATTTATCTTAAAACCCGAAACACAACAACAATAATAATTTATCTTAAAACACGAAACACAACAACAATAATAATTTATCTTAAAACACGAAACACAACAACATTATATAATTTAACAGAGACAGTATAATTAAAGACAGTAATAGCATAAAGAATGACAACAAAGATAATTAACATCCTGTATTGAATTCTTAACCACTATAACAACAACAACAACAACAACAACAACTACTTAGGGGTCATGACGTCTTATCTTTAAACACAACAATAACGACGAACCTAAATATTTTGTCATAAAATTCTTAAAAATATCAACAATAACTAACATAATAACCGTATCTACATACAATAACAACAACAACAACAACCATAATAACATTATCTACATACAATAACAACAATAACAACAACCATAATAACATTATCTACATACGATAACAACAACAACCATAATAACATTATCTACATACAATAACAACAACAACCATAATAACATTATCTACATACAACAACAACAATAACAACTAACATAATTACCTTATATAAATATAATAACAACAACAATAACAACAACACATTTAATTATCATACCGTTATGTACTTAAACGAATCCTATTTTTTTATAAATAACATTTTCTTGTTTACGTCTAGTTGTTTTATCTTATGTCATCGTATATCTCCACAAACATATCAAGGTGTCTCTTTGATCTAACTGATAGCGGAGTTAGCCGAATATCTACAACACTTCTATTCTGAGACTGGTCGAGTTATGTCAGAGGGTTGTTTCATCTTTCACTTCGCCTCAATAATTTTAGATAAAGTATAACTCATTAAACTTACTATGTACATAATGATCCATATTGACTTTAACAATTTACTTCTAATGGCATCATAATTCTTATGTTATATAATACTGTAATTATTGTCATAAATTATAAATATTATTAATATATAATCCACATTAAGCCAGTATTAACCAATATTAATTACTTATCTATCCCCGTCTGTGTGTCGTATACTAGGATTCAGACTGATATACTCAGATATTCGTGTCGACCACATTACTGGCGTTTCTTATTGCCAGTTCCCCCCCCCCCTTCTCTCCCTAGAAATGCTCCCCCACCCCCTATTTTGTCGACTACGTGAGCCTCAACTCGTTCACCAAATCATTCCTTCTAAGAATATTTCTTTAACTGAATTAGCGAACGTTGTTTATGCTAAAAAATATTCTATTTTGTTTTTCTTCTGATAGGAAATAAAGTTTTAATCCATATTTTAGAGATTAGATTAACTTAAATTAAACACCAACAACAGTTAATTTAATTTAATACTTTTTCTCTAATTTTCAGTTTAAGTTTCTAGTTTATTTTTAGTTCGGTATATTGGAATGTTTTGTTATCAAAATAACCAACAATTGTATTCTCCCAATATATATATATATATATATATATATATATGTGTGTGTGTGTGTGTGTGTGTGTGTGTGTGTGTGTGTTTGTAATATTAATCATTCAGCGGGGTACCAGATGTTGTTATTGTCAATATAATAATTATGTGATATTGTTTATCAATATTATTTGACAGAACTAAAATTATGATCTAATATTGATTAGATATTTGTTGTCATAGATCAGCTCGCTTTATCGACCGATAATAACAGACCACCTCGCTAACTGTCTGTCTGTCTGTCTGTCTGCCTGTCTGTTTGTGTATCTGTCTCTCCATCTATCTGCTTGTCTATCTGTCTGTCTAAAGATTTCTCTAAGTATGTCTATTTATGTATTAATATTTATGCATAATTAACTATAATATAAAATTAATTATTTTGCATAAATGTTCAGTGTGTACTTTTCGATCTGCTCAATGTATATATATATATATATATATATATATATATATATATATATATATATATATATATATATATATATATATATATATATATATATAATTACTTACCTTCATTCCATCTGTTATTTTACTATGTGATCTCATGAAATAATCCCATTACTATAATAATGTACACTTTGTATGAAGTAATTCATCAACAACATGGCAACGATCAGACCACGTGAGCTAACCACGTGACGTGTTATCGTTAACTCAGACAGTCCTCAAATAAATAGGAATTTTAGCTCAGTCGTTATGGTGATCTAGCATAGCACGAGTGGTTAGTTCTTGTTTCGCCTTCTAATTAATACAGAGAGATAATTGATGTATATTATAGATAATTAAAAGGTCGTTTAGTGTAAATCATATTTCTAATATATTTAGGTTAATAAAGTATACTTCATGGGGTGTTTAGAATGGAGTCGAATTTACACACAAAAAAATCCGTCTTACATATAATATGTCCTATATAACAGCCCCTGTATTACGGTTAATTCTCCATTGCGGCCACATATTCAAAATATTTTTTTTTGCTGAACATAAAATTAGTTTTTCTGTTAATTCTCAAAAATAAAAACATCTAGTTTTGTTAGATATTTTGACTCCATTCAGATGTTGCTCTTTGTACGAAGATTCCCCTTTAGTTATAATATTCTCATATCATGATAGTAATGGATAGATAAACTCTTCTATCCTATCATTACAAGGTCGGAGTATTGCACATCTGCCAGTCATGACGTCATCTGTGAGCTATTTCTGGCTCTCGGTGTGCTATAAATAGCACACTTTGAGATAGGACTATGGTGTGGTGTATCGATCTGTCGGTGATGAGTTAGGCCCGACGATCCCCCCTCTCTTTCACCGTACGTGTCCATGCGTGTGAGGGCGTGCGGTTATTTGTGTTTTTATTTGTCTGCCTGTCTGTATGCCTGACCGTGTGTGTGCTTGTACTAGTGAGTGCCCCTGTGGGTCCTTATCTTCCTCTGTATATGTAGATAGCAAAGTGTAAGTGTGCGTTAATGCACCTGTCTTGGTGAAATATATGTCTACCTCTATGTTATGTGTACGTCTACAGCATATACACGTCTACAGTATAGGCATGCCGATAGTTTGTAGATGTCTACCGTGTATGTACCTCTATATTATATACATGTCTACAGTATAGACATGCCGATAGTTTGTTGATGTCTACCATGTATGTACCTCTATATTATATACGTGTCTACAGTATAGGCATGCAGATAGTTTGTAGATGTCTACCGTGTATGTACCTCTATATTATATACACGTCTACAGTATAGGCATGCCGATAGTTTGTAGATGTCTACCGTGTATGTACCTCTATATTATATACATGTCTACAGTATAGACATGCCGATAGTTTGTAGATGTCTACCATGTATGTACCTCTATATTATATACGTGTCTACAGTATAGGCATGCAGATAGTTTGTAGATGTCTACCGTGTATGTACCTCTATATTATATACACGTCTACAGTATAGGCATGCCGATAGTTTGTAGATGTCTACCATGTATGTACCTCTATATTATATACACGTCTACAGTATAGGCATGCCGATAGTTTGTAGATTCTACGTGTATGTACCTCTATATTATATACTGTCTACAGTATAGGCATGCCGATAGTTTGTAGATGTCTACCATGTATGTACCTCTATATTATATACACGTCTACAGTATAGGCATGCCGATAGTTTGTAGATGTCTACCGTGTATGTACCTCTATATTATATACACGTCTACAGTATAGGCATGCCGATAGTTTGTAGATGTCTACCGTGTATGTACCTCTATATTATATACACGTCTACAGCATAGGCATGCCGATAGTTTGTAGATGTCTACGTGTATGTACCTCTATATTATATACGTGTCTACAGTATAGGTATGCTTAGAGTTTGTATATGTCTTCCGTATGTGTACCTCTATTGTATATACATGTTTACCGTATGGATGCATTTATGGTTTTTACATGCTTACTAGTATGTATATGATATATATATATATATATATATATATATATATATATATATATATATATATATATATATATATATATATGAAATATTATAAAGTAAGAGTCCACACGAGAGCTATATCCGAGAATAATGTTGTATCAGTTCTCATCTCCAGTAATAATATGACAGTTTCGAGTCCATCATAAGATCGATAATTTACTGACTAATTCTACTCTATTTAAACAAATGTAATAAATTACGTGGAGTGTAATCAAATGTTTAAAATATGTAATTGATGTTTTAAAGTATTCATCTTTGTGTTCAATGTTTAGCTGGGTTTTTTTTGTTTTTTTTTGTTTCTCGTAATTCATCCTTTTTAAAATAAATGTTATTTTGTGATTTACTTAATTAAATTATGTAAAATAATAATCAGTTCCTGTAATATGTTCTATAATAATAACTAGATCAGTCATATCTATCATCATATTAGAGAAGACTGGACTATCAGTTATCTATTGATTATGTGTCTCTTTCATATTTCATAAGAAAATAATTCAATCTGTTTACACACGAAATTCCATCATTTGTAGAACTCTATGTCGGCTGAAACGTATCTTATTTTGTGATAAAACATAGAAAAGCCGAGTTATTTCGTAAACACTTTGATTTACCTAGTTGTTTACCAGCTGGCAACTTGTGTTTGTTAGCCAGTTTGAGATACAAATGTAAGTTATTTTCTAAAATAGCCAACAGGATAAACTGTTAAAGATATAATACAAATGTTTTGTATATCACACGTTCGTAAACTGTTACCTGGCACTGTAAACTAATAGGTATTTACTTACAATTGTAATTCGTATAGCTCTCAGTTGATGGCGAACTTGAATTGAAATAAGTTCATAAACATTGTTCCAGTCCTAGAACCATCCCTCAAGATTGATTCCGCGGTCACATTTCTTACTTTATCATATAAATATTACGCAATCAGAAGACTAGACCTATATTTTCCTGACGAATGTAAACAAATATACATATTGCAATATTATATTATATTTCTTTAAGGTTTGGTGTTTTCTATTTTGTACAATATAGTTTTATTCTATTATTATCACTTTCCTGACCAACATCAGTACTGTGTCCCCAATTCTCAGCTGCCATAGGAGTATCTAATAGTCGTTACCCTTTCCCATAAAGAAAAGCCTCGACCACATAATTAGTGCATAATACTAACAACACTGACCTAGATAGGTATCTATTTAATAATATATTTACCAGATTTATATTTACCACACACATATATATATAAGGGGTATAATCTTGATTTAAAGAATACGTCTAAAATGCCACTTTAATTACATTCACTTCTCTATGTCTTGTAGATCCATCACTCGAGATAGATTTGTTTTCTCGGAGTTACTAACAAAATACAATGAAAACAATTACAACTCGTTGACGTCATACCTTGTCTGGATTCCCTCCGGGTACTATTAATAGCTAACATGGGGCTTCAATTAATGTGATTCCGGTATCTACTTGATCCAGATCAAAGAAGACCGTGGTATTGTTTTGGTTGTTTTAACTGTCTGATACTCTACGATATTTATAATTCCACTAAACTTTAAGACTCGATATCTTTATTTGGGATAAAGACTCTTAGTTTTAGTTTAAAAAAAGGATCAATGACTTCATTTATACTGATCCTTCCGGTTTATGGAGTTATGCAATCTGGTGTTAATACCAATAACCCGTGGAGTATACATTCAGGTTATATAACAGGTTAAAGTAAGGCCTCATAATAATCCTTAACATATTTAAGGCTCATATTGCGAAATAATCACGGAATTGAAAATTGGAATTAATATTATTCCCTTAATCCAACATTAAATGACCGTATTATTATCCTATTAAAATATTTAATATAATAAGATTATGTTAGACTGTAAACATATCGGAGAGAAAGGGGGTAGTATGATAGGGTGGTGGTTGGGGGGGGGGGCTGATCTTTGGGTTGGAAGAGAGATGATATAGAGATTGTGTGTTCTACGGATAACAGATTTCTAGTATCTGTGTAAAGGACCACATACACGAGCATATACACTACCATATACACGAGCATATAGATGGAATGTTAACATAATACAGGCATCTCAGTATGAACAATCAGTGGTCTATTCTCAGGCTCTTGAATTATGCGTGAATGAACGTTCCCTTAGTGATGAACGGAAACGTATGACGATTAGCTGTTAGGTTCGAGTAAATCATAGTATTTACTCAGATTTGAAACGATATTTCGTTCTAGTCCAGTAATAATCCATTGCGCGGTATTGCTACTTTGTTTTTATTTTAGTTTAATCGCTTTAGTGAGTCCATACTGTGTTAGTGTACATTCTCTTTGTTATGGACAAACTGTAATGTTTGTTAACACGCTGAGGCTATATATAGGGCTTGAATTTTCACTTAGGTTAGACAAGAACTTCGACGCCAGACCAGTCGGACGTGTATTGATACACGGTTCATATAGGTAGGATTTATTCAGTTATTCGAACCCAGAATAAAGCTGAGGTCAGCATCTGAGGTGTCGAAATGCTTTATATACAGGTTTCTTTTGGACCACAGAAAATTACTGTTGAATGTAAACTGTGGTTTCAAAATAGTTTGATATGTGTGTAGCAAGTCACCATTGAACCACACGCACGTGTTGTTTGTTGCGAGCTGGGGTATCAAATGGTATGTTTTTACGTGCTTCCGCTTTTTGTACGTAGCCTGCATGTAGCCGCTTTCCTGTGGGCGTGACATATTTGTCGCGTACGAAAAGCGAATTAGCTGGTTCCCACAGGCTGATGAGTAGACCAGACACATGCTTAGGTATACGCACACATTTATCAATATGTGGAGGTATGGAACATTTTAATTTTAGATTAATGTATGTATAGTTGTATTTATATTTATGGAGGTAGGTTTCGAAGGATGTTTAGATATGTTGATGCTCTGTGCCTGTTGCCTCTTACTATGTACCATAAAACACACACACACACACACACACAGACACAGACACACACACAGACAGAGACACACACAGGACACACAGGACACACAGAGAGCTACACAGAGAGCTACACAGAGAGCTACACAGAGAGCTACACAGAGAGCTACACAGAGAGCTACACAGAGAGATACACAGAGAGATACACAGAGAGATACACAGAGAGATACACAGAGAGATACACAGAGAGATACACATAGAGTGACACATAGAGTGACACATAGAGTGACACATAGAGTGACACATAGAGTGACACATAGAGTGACACATAGAGTGACACATAGAGTGACACATAGAGTGACACATAGAGTGACACATAGAGTGACACATAGAGTGACACATAGAGTGACACATAGAGTGACACATAGAGTGACACATAGAGTGACACATAGAGTGACACATAGAGTGACACATAGAGTGACACATAGAGTGACACATAGAGAGATACACACACACAGAGTGACACATAGAGATGACACATAGAGTCACACACAGAGAGACACATAGAGTAAAACAGAGAGACACATAGAGAGATACACACACACAGAGAGACACATAGAGAGATACACACACACAGAGAGACACATAGAGAGATACACACACACAGAGAGACACAAGATAAAAAGAGAGACACATAGAGTCACACAAGAGGACACAGAGAGTACACATAGAGGACACAAGAGATACACACACACAGAGAGACACAGAGATAACACACAGAGAGCAGAGATACACACACACAGAGAGACAGAGATACACAAAAAGAGACAGAGTACACACACACACAGAGAGACACATAGAGAGATACACACACACAGAGAGACACATAGAGAGACACACACACACAGAGAGACACATAGAGATACACACACACACAGAGAGACACATAGAGAGATACACACACACAGAGAGAACACACACAAGAGGACACAGAGAGATACACACACACAGAGAGACACAGAGAGATACACACACACAGAGAGACACAGAGAGATACACACACACAGAGAGACACAGAGAGATACACACACACAGAGAGACACAGAGATACACACACACAGAGAGACACAGAGAGATACACACACACAGAGAGACACAGACACACACACACAGAGAGACACAGAGAGATACACACACACACAGAGAGACACAGAGAGATACACACACACATAGACACACAGAGAGATACACAGAGACACACAGAGAGACACAGAGAGATACACACACACACAGAGAGACACACACACACACACAGAGAAGAGACACAGAGAGAGACACACACAGAGACACACAGACATACATACACACGCACGCACACACACACACACAGATATAAGCTACTAATACTACAATGACTAAAAAGGTCATCGGATAAAGGTCATCATTGATGCTTGGCCACATTTCAGTCATACGAAGTTTATTGTAAAACAAAACAATTATTTTTCGTTTTACATTATACACAATTTGCCGATGTGTAAAAGAAATTTAGATGTTTACCAAATTTTAAATTTCTTTGTTTATTTCAACTTTTTGTTTTGTTTACCTCAATATCCACTTTAAAGGTCAGTTCAAAGGACATCTGGTGACAAGATCCAAATAAAATACATCAAATATCTATAATGTTTAATGTTAGATTCGGATAGAAACCACTATTATTAAATGTTAGATAACGTATACACCACAAGTAGTTGAGGCTAGCGTCAGATTGTATGATACCAACAAGATGAAAAATCTATAAGGTTCTTAAACTAACAAGACTAGAAATGGAATAACACAATTTAAACATTTAAAAAGCCGCTAGATATTAAGAAATGTTCTTTATTGTGATGTTATGTTAAGAAAATCCATATTAATCATATTAAATTAATAATTTATAAGCTGCCTTTCCCTCAGAACCATAATATCCCACAAATGTAGCTTTTGTTGAGTAAATGTAAACAGTTTTGTTTGATAATTTCCTGTCGGTAAACAAGTTAATATATCATATCATATTTATTATGGTGGATGTTATAGTATCAGATACCAAGAAGGCAGCACTTATCTTCCTGTAATCAATCATAATATGAATGTAATGTATCAAGATAAACAATAGGTGGCGTGACTAGGCTGAAGCTATGACGTAATGATGACGAATACTGTATAGTGCATGGGGTGTAAAAGACTTGCTTGTGTGTGTGTGTGTGTGTGTGGGCGCGCGCGCGAGCCTCACCAGTATACGAAAAGTCAATGCCGTAAAGAACTTCAAATTTTGAATTCACCATCTGTACGATTCATCAGGGTACTGTACCCAAAGAGACTACTCTTCATTCTGAACGCGCCCCCAACCCCCAAAATAACAAAATACCATCAATATTTTCTCTCATCACAATAAAATATACTTGAAAGGTGATAAAAATTAATATTTCCAATGACTAGCAAACTTTATATAAATGTTAGAAAAATGGTTATTAAAACCAAATTTCGGACATTTTAAAATAAAATAAACATCTTAGAGCAGCACAAACCCAAATACCTGACCACGTTTATGACTCATCATGATATATACAAACAAAGATGACCTTATGGAATCAGTGAACCGGAGGTCATTGATTTATATGACCTTCAGAAAAATGATTAGACCTTGTACGAAGGCTAATGTACTGGCTAACCTTTGACTGAATGATCTGGAGTTATTTAGTGTTTAGCAAAGATGTTTATCCTGAATCAAATTTGCCGAGAGCCATTATTCGATGATTAAATATAATTATTTTAACTAAATCTAACCAGTAATGTGTCCGATTGTGTATGTCTCAGGTAATGTATAATATATGCGTCATTCTCCATTTTTAAAGAACTCTTTAAAACAAAATAAACTCGCATTAAGTCAAATATAGATAGTAATTTTCAGAGATTCCAAAGATCTTTACGAATAAATATTTATAATAAGACAATATTTTAAAGGTCAGTTTTAGTGCAGTTTTCGATATGAAAGTAAATATCTAATAAGATATTATATTTGATACTTCTGGTCTTATAAATGGTATACAGTTAGATTGATTATGGTGTCTATGTTTATCAAAGTTTCTACTGAGGTATACCTTAAGTTGTTTGATATAATGATACCCCATAAATATTAAATAATTGACGTGATTACAACTAATAATTAGGTGTTTATTTGTCATAATTCAATAATTACATATTATCAAAATTATCATTGGATGTGATTTGTGTATCCGTATACATTCGGGATATTGAGATAATTGTTGCACGTGACATAAACAAACAAAAAATAGCATTAAACTTAGATATGTGTTTCACTTTATTTAACAGTAAACTAACTTTACACCAAAAATACTGTTGTCGTTTTGACCAGTGAATTCTTATATATATATATATATATATATATATATATATATATATATATATATATATATATATAAATTCTAACTCACCTAAACTGTCATATTTGTTTATAATATTTAATATCTCAGTAATCAATAAACCAGATAAAAATACACAAATTCCATTAACAATACATTGTACTAAAAATCAATAGCTCTATTAATGATATGTGATACTTAATATCTGTTTGAAGTGTTGTCTATTAGAAAGTCATCCCAAAACTGAGATCATCCCGGAGATAATATTAAAGTTACTTGTATCTCGACTGAAGTTATAAAATTATTGTATGTTTAGTGTAGTATCCCCTAACACGACCCCCCCCCCTCACGCTCCCCCCGACGCCCCCCTCCCCCACACATGACAGAAGAGTTTCTATCATTGTGAGAGTGTGATACAATTTGTCAGAAGCCACACTACAATGTCTCGGTATATGTTCGTGCTGTAGGTATCTTCCCATCAGAAACAATCAGAAACTCTGTTTCTCCGTTCTCTGACATCTTCTGTTCTGTTTCTCATCTTCTAGTCGTCACTGAGCAGGGCTTCACATAATAACTTATCTCTCGCTCAAGTCTGTAGAGGCTCTATAGGTCAACCGGTACAGTAGCAGCTTCCAGGCCTTGATATATGTTACATTTGGTGGGGGAAGGGGGGGGGGATATATTTTCAAGGTTAATAAACCTATAATTAATAATTCCCGTAGATATATGATAAATTGATTGTGACAAGAGAGTAAGACTTGTGATATGATTATAAACTCTTATGGGAAATACATTTCTCAACCAACTGCCAAATATAGTCTGGAACACATCAAACTTGGCAAATAAACATCAGATATAATTATTTCGAATAGTCCACAGGGGAAAGGTCAATGTCAGTTATAATTAAGCAATTAATTTGCGCCATAATGTATAAGATGTAAAGTTATCCTCCACACAGACATACCATAACATAAAAGGAACCTAACCCGGGTACTACATATAAGGAACCTAACTCGGGTACTTCTATATAGAAAATGCATTTAAATATAGAGTTTAAGTTTGTGAGAATGGATGTAGTGATGTGTATATGTTCTATGTATAGGTATAAATTTACTTGATAAACACAACACTGAAATTATTACAACCAAAATGTAAATTCGGCGAAATTATCACACACACACACACACACACACACACACACACACACACACACACACACACACACACACACACACACACACACACACACACACACACACACACTTATAGCAATTTCGAAACAAATCCTTGAATAATTACCGAAAGTATGTTACTGAGCTAAAACCGGCATTAAAATTATAAAGTTTTAAGTTAAACATTTTTCGTTTTAACATTTCTAACGATTTAGTTTCAGACATGAAGCGAAATATTCGTTTTGTAACCAAGTATTGTATTACGGTGTCTGAGGTGAAACGTTTACAAGAAGAAGAATTGTATAAAGGTATATTCTTCTGTTGTTTGAAATCGAACATGGATCCTAAAATAGTGCACGAATGAAGGTCATATGGTGGGGTGGGATTTATAAACTGATGCCAAATGAATCTGGTGTTCACTTTAATAAAACTAGATAACGATAGAATTAACGACCTTGATGTGAAGTACAACGATGAACATAAAATGAAATTATTTGGAGTGTATCTAACTTATTATGATATTAAAATAGATCACGTAAAATTATAAAAATATTTACATTGATGTATATTAGACGGATGTGATGAGTCATGGATGTTGATGGTTGATAGGACTCACTACTTCACTACCAAGGAAATGGCATCGAAAACATCCGTTTACGACATATCTCTCTAAAAGTTGTTAGTACAGAACGATGTTTACATCACTTATAAGTGATTAAGATGATGATGATTTGTGTTTTACGGCCACTTGTGTGCGCGTGGTAGGCTAAATGGGCCGAGCGACCTCCAAAGGTAATGCGGCGAAGTTAAAGATGAAACAACCTTCAGATATGCCCACGCCGAGATTCGAACTCAGGTGGCAGGGATATAAGGTCCCACGCGCTATCAACTAGACTTAGCGCCAAATTGTACAAAAATGGTTTGATAAGTTAATGACGGAGAGAAAAATTGTCAAGATGAGAGTTGATGAGGGAACAAGTTTGGATGACGTTATGACTGAGTATGTCATAATAATAATAATAATAATAATAATAATAATTGAAGTTACATCCATCATATATATATATATATATATATATATATATATATATATATATATATATGAATATATATATATTATATACTTCGCGAGGACAACATCATCTGATCTATCATTATTGAAACTCTTCAATTGCTACTAATAAATAATATCAGGAATTACTTGCTAAATTCTCAACATAAAGGTGATTAATGACATGTCTTCATAAAAGTATCTTTGTGATATATTCAATAATTTTCACAAACACATGGCACCACTAGACATACACATTATATAAACATTAATTCACCATATATATATATATATATATATATATATATATATATATATATATATATTAAAATTTGGTATTTCTCTTAAGTCATTTGAGGAATGGATAGAGAGGAATAGAACAATGTGAAATACTTGCCTATTTGTGACAATCTCCCTCACTTTATCTAAATTGATGGAAATAAAACTGTTATCACACAAACGGAACAAGTTTTGTGACTTCAATTTTGGTTTCATTCAAAGGGATCCCAAGAGGATAACAGTAATACCGGTAAATGATGTTGTAAATTATTGTACCTAAACAGGATCACGAGTACATACATATTTACCTGACACCGAAAATGCTTTTGATACAATCCCCAACAGCGTTACGTTTTCCAGATTTGAAGATTAATCCCGTATCAGATGTGGAAGATGTGATTTGACTGATACTCCGTTGTTAAAGTGTGCATTAGATGGAACAATTCACCTACTGGTGATATCCAGGTTTTAAAAGCTACACGTCATGGAGGATATCTTGGCATTTTAAATTATACATTTGGAAGTACTTTAATGAATTATATTTTATGGTGATGATGTAACACTGTCACATATTAATGTGATAAGACTCCAGAAGCTTATTAATTGTGCAAATAACTAAATTGTATCAGATAGACTCAGATCCAACTTCATCAAGACACAGTGTGCCACATTTCAATGAGATGTCCCTCAGATCGGATGGTATTTCAGTGATATCAAAGTAATACAATACCTTGAGATAGTTATTTATCATAATTCCTACCATCTTGTCGAATCCAGTATTGAGGATTCTCCCATCTCATTATCTCAAAAGTGTCGCCTTGTGTAAGCGGGGGATTAACTCAAATATAATATGTTATCTATGCATGACAACACTCAAACCTGTAATTAACCACACAATATCCCGAATAGACAATAAAATTTGTTGAGAAGTGTCAAACTAAATTGTTGAAGCTCGTATTTAGTTTTAGATCGTATTACAGGAATATAAATATGATACGAATTATGAATATTAAACCAATATCACAACCGGTAGGAGTGTGGCCGTAAACATCAATCATCATCATCTTCATCCAACCCATAGGAATGAATCAATGGCTATTATGAAGTCATTTGTATGCAATGAAATGAAAGGACTAAGATTTTATTATTATTATATAACAACAATGGGACAATCTGATATGAACATAATTAATATAATAATAATAATACGTTGTAAAAAGGATGATGTGCCAATTATTAACTGTTGTTATATTGATCCCGATTCTGATCCCGATTGTGTATTTTACTGTATGTCTCTTCAGCATTATATTGTTGTTTATTGTATTCCTATCCTAATTGGAGTTTTTATTAATTAAAACAATTAGTTGATAAATCCTACCTTCTGATATAGATTAAGTAGGTTATCAAAACAAATAATAAATCCAACTCACATCAATCACTTTACCAAATTATAAATAACAATTTCATAAACTAAAAACTTTATTCTTAAAGTCAATTGATGTATCAGCGGAGGAGCTAAATCGTATTTATCAAAACAAGAACAGAACAAAATATATCTTATGGCTTCCCCCCAAAAGGTCTCTACAATCTCAGGCAAGATTATCGAGAAACACATATTTATCTTAAATAGAAACATCCGTGTCTAGTCATCAATACAGTTTCGCCTAAATTCTATAACTATATTTTGTAGTACTACACTTAAGGTATGAGTGTAGTACATGATATAAATTAAGATCAAGTAATATATGATAGGCCTAGATAATACTATTTATATAATTAAGATAGTGTTGGTGTTTAGCCAAATTAATCGTTTTATATTATTAAACAAGCTTTAACAATTTTGATAGGAAATAACTTATTTTATCTATGGGTAAATATTTGAAATAAAATACTTTTATATTGCAGTCCTTTCCCAATTTACTTTATTTGTAGTAGGAAATACTGACTGTACTCTGACTACTTACTTTTGGAAATATAAAAAAAAATACAATAATCTATTAAAGGTTTAGATCTTTATTTACAAATATAAAAAATACACGGATTAGGTGAAGGTCAATAGTATACACGAGCACACACACACACACTCACTCACGCACGCACACACACACAAGCACGCACGCGCACACACACACACGCACGCACACACAATTAAACGTTCATAAACAGATATATATGTATATACATGATTACAAATTTACGATTCTAATTCGATAAAAGAAACAACGAATATATTCCTATAACTAAACAATTATCATATATTATTTAATCTTCTTAATTATTAGCATAAATATCCACAAATATTGTAAATCCACACTTATTATTTAAGCCATTCCATAAATAAATATCTTTGATGTTAATGGTTCGGAATTTCTTTTCTTCTTCAAAATGTTGTCTCAATTTAGTAATTTGTGCGGGATCTATTATTATAACAAGGTATAGTTATTAAAGTAGTTTCTAAACATTAAGAGGAAACATTTTATTTTTGTTTAATATAAAATATTTAGTATTTTAAGATGATATTGGATGTTAGAAGTAGAACTAAGCAATTATTGAAAACAAAAATGTCACCGAGACTCTCTAGGTTAGGGTATAACACTATTGGTGAGCCGTTTATGTTAACATTATGATAATAGAAACACTACAAGCGTGAACGTTATGACGATTGCGTGGCGTGTCCCAAAATGAGGTCAATAATGGAGTCCCTTCTCCCTTTATGTGAGTAAGTGAGTGAGTGAGTAAGTGCTTTGTTTGGCCGCGAAGCTGGTTACCTCCGAGATTTATAACCGAGACGATATGTGATGGAGAAACATCTCATAAACGAAAATATAGGTTCGATTGGAACCCCAAAGCTGGTGGTTTAAGGTGTAATGCTCTAACAACTGTACCATTAAACAGCTGTCTCTTTCTATATATATATATATATATATATATATATATATATATATATATATATATAGCTATATTAGGTTGAGATATTTATTTTATTAGTTTTATTTATCATCTATCATGAGTTTTTTTCCATATTATGAGTAATTAGATTACACTGATATAGGAAATTTGTTAAATGTATAGCTATTATAATCACGACATGCCATTCGCAGTATCGGAGATCTGCCTGAAATCCACTGTTCTCGACCATGGGTCAAATAGATCTAGTGGATAGGCGCTTTAATTTAGATCCCACCACACCTAACTGCATATACTTTGGGACGCTAAATTAAGCGTGAATGAACGTTCCCTTAGTGATGAACGGAAACGTATGAGGGTTAGCTGTTAGGTTCGAGTAAATCATAGTATTTATTCAGGTTTGAGACGATATTTCGTTCTAGTCCAGTAATAATCCATTGTGCGGTATTGCTACTTTGTTTATATTTTAGTTAAATCGCTTCAGTGAGTCAATACTGAGTTAGTGTACATTCTCTTTGTTATGAACAAACTGTAATGTATATAAAAGGCTTGAATTTTCACTTAGGTTAGAGAAGAACTTCGACGCCAGACCAGTCGGACGTGTATTGATACACGGTTCATATAGGTAGGATTTATTCAGTTATTCGAACCCAGAATAAAGCTGAGGTCAGCATCTGAGGTGTCGAAATGTTTTATATACAGGTTTCTTTTGGACCACAGAAAATTACTGTTAAATGTAAACTGTGGTGTCAAAATAGTTTATAATATGTATGTAGCAAGTCACCATAGAACCACACGCACGTGTTTGTTGCGAGCTGTGGTATCAAATGGTATGTTTTTACGTGCTTCCACTTTTTGTACGTAGCCTGCATGTAGCCGCTTTCCTGTGGGCGTGACATATTTGTCGCGTACGAAAAGCGAATTAGCTGGTTCCCACAGGCTGATGAGTAGACCAGACACATGCTTAGGTATACGCACACATTTATCAATATGTGGAGTTATGGAACATGATATTTTTAGATTAATGTATGTATAGTTGTATTTGTATTTAGATTTATGGAGGTAGGTTTCGAAGGATGTTTAGATATGTTGATGCTCTGTGCCTGTTGCCTCTTACTATGTACCCTAAAACACGCATCCACACGCATTCACACGCATCCACACGCATACCCACGCTTACGCACGCTTACGCACGCTTATACACGCTTATACACGCATACGCACGCTTATACACGCATACGCACGCTTATACACGCATACGCAGCTTATACACGCATACGCACGCTTATACACGCATACGCACGCTTATACACGCATACGCACGCTTATACACGCATACGCACGCTTATACACGCATACGCATGCTTATACACACACATACACATATATACACACATACATACAACACACACACACACACACACATACATACACACACACATACATACACACACACATACATACACACACACATACATACACACACACACACACACACACACACACACACACACACATACATACATACAGACACACAGAGAGAGAGAGAGAAGCGGGTAGACAGGTAGATTAATATTCTAGCTAGTTTAACACCATCTTGTACCCGATATAGTTTGCTGTTGACAAGACATGTCACTCTAAAGGTTACTCTGTATAAGCTGGCCAAGGCTAATGGGATTTCACAGACATTGTCATAGAATGACTTAATAGCTTTACACTTCTAACATTAATGTTTAGAAGATATATAGAAAGAGTTTGCTCGGCTAGTACATATGACAATACAAACCATACACTTTGGTAGCACATTATGTATAAGCTACTCTATGTGTATAAGAAATCATGTAATACCATGATCCATGTATGTGCTGATATAATACGATTATATGTTCCTGGTTAGTCTAAGATAGTCAAACGTAAAACGTAATCCTTTTAGTAAGCTACTCTCAATTAATGTAACTTATTATTAGCTAATAATCTTATGGTTTATTGTTATCATTTAAATCTCCCACACCCCTCTCTATCTCGCATTGACACAGCCATTATAAATTAGCATCAATTTGGTTGTTATCAGATATCATTAGTATTATCATTAGAATTTAACATTATATTCGTCGAGTTACCATTAGTACCATTATTATAAACTACAATTAGTATTATAATTATAAGCTCCTATTTAGAAAATGACATTAGGTATGTTATTAGAAACCATTATAAGCACTGTCATCAATAGCTGCTATTAGTTCGTTCAATAAATATGCCATCAGTAATATCATTATATAAGTCCCATTAGAAGTCTCAGTAAACGCTAAACATTAGACTGGCATGAGAAGCTACTGACTGTAGACAAGACCATTAAAACTCTTAATATGAGTTACCACTGAATATTGCTATTGAAGCTGTTATTAATAATCACCATTATGAACTACCATTAGTACCGCCATTAGTATCCCCAAACTGCTGATAACAAGAAAAAGCCCAATCTCTATGTTAGATAACGAATAATCATTTTAGTGACACTTTAAAGGTGATCCTTCAATTAAGGATGTCACTGAGGATGAATGAGGTGATACATCTGTCCCCATATGAGGGCACTAATTCCCAAGTCAATAACAATCTGTCTTATCTCTAATCAGCATCTTATATATATGATAAACAAACGATGGGCAGGTACATCTTCACTTAAGGTATTTATCCAATAAGATATTACATAATTAGCTTCCGGTAATAATATCAAGATATAATATTAGTTTTGTCAAAGTTCTGAGAAATAAATATATTTAGAAATATGTAATTATATAAATTAATCAAATATTAGGTTAGGAAAAACTTCGTATTGATCTCCTCAAAATATGATGACGTCAAGTAAATAACATTGTCACATAAAGGTGAATTGGTGACTTTTGTATACATAAATAAAAAAAAATAAAAAAAGAGAAACGAAGGAGTCTTTTTCGCAAGAAATCTTCTATGACTTCAATACAATAGAATATCACACAAAGGAGTTTGCTTTGCGTATGACAATAACCTACATATTTAATGTTATATAACATAATAGACTGATATAGAAAGAAAATATGAACTCAGAGATCAGATAATTAAATACACTTTGTGAGTATTAAATTAATGTTCAATAAGATAAATAAGTTTTGTTTTTCAGAATACAAAAAATAAATTTGTTTTGGAAAGCTTTCTCTTGGAATGAAATAATATGAAATAAATCTTCGAGGTAATGTTTAAAACACTGAATTAAAACTGTTTATATTAAATTATTGTCTTATTTAGTCATTTATTCCATCATAATTAATTGTTTTATATAAATTACTAGTCATTTTTTATAGAAACAATAAGTTATATTGGCTGATTGTATTAGATTTGTAATAGTTGTGAGTGTAATTAAATTCTGTAAAAATGTACTTGTTAAGGAAGTGATAGATTAATGAGGTGGTCTTTTAAATCAGGTTTCACCATTTATAGCCTGAGACAGGATTTCTTTATAACCGTCTGCATGAGTCTTGGTCCCTATGGCAGATATTTATTGAGATATTTTTAGATACTGTCCATTGTTTAATAATTTATCAATTTGTAAATGTACACTCCACAGATCTATGCCACAAATATATCGGTATAATAAAGCACAAAATAATAGCTCAATAAAAAATAAATTAAATTTAGGTGGATTTATATTATTTATTACTGAGCAAAACCAGTCTTAATTGGAGATTTAAAAACATATTTAAGCTTTTCAATAGATTATTTATAATCTGCACTGGGACTTGTTTCACAAAATAAAGACCACTGCCTTATATAAACAGATTGTTGATGTAACTACAGTTAAGACACTGATACCTGTAATAAAACCCAATTAGAGCAGGTTTACGTTCATTTTCTGATAGACTATAATTATTATAGATATCAAATAGTCTAAATGTTTCTTCTACACTTAGATTATCCCATATTTGAAGTACGTCCCTCTTAATTCTGATGTGAGATTATAATTTATTTTAATATACATTCATAATGTTATTGATAAATTAATGATACAAATATACAATGTTGATATTTCTGAGGATTCGCCATAATATAATGAAGCGAAATATCGAGCTTTGATTATTCCATTTAAGAAGTTTGTGTATTATCCATAACTTAAAATAAACAATACACTTGTATAGATTATCTACGGAAGATGGGACTTCATTCATTGAGAGTTCTGTATAAACACTTAAATACTCTCATTAGAAAGAAGCCAACAATTGCAGATTAACACTTTTCTAACAAAATATTGAGATGGAGCTTCACAGTCTAGAAACTCCGAAAACAACTATCTACCTAAACGTCAGACAATACGTATTATGATGTACGTTGATGGGTCACATACCTCGTAACAGAAACCATATAAATGCCACGATCTACGTCTGCGTAGACAAAATAGGATGATATATTTCAGGTAAATCTAAAGATGCCGGACGTTACACGTAGTCTTCCAGTTTATAAACATGTACAATGTGAAAGTAAAACCGAATCCTCTTCGCGGAGAAAGTGTCTAATATTGTCAGTCATGGCACATAATCTCAATTAAAGACAAGATACCGAAGACAAATTGTGTCATCCACAAAGAATGAACACATCGTCGTAAATGGTGTTTTCGTGTTCTCTCTACAAGAAGCAGCTACTTGATGAAATAACATCTATAAATATTCTTATTGTCCTGAGGTAAAATGGCTATTGTCGACTCGTTTATTGTGATGTGGTTAACAATAAAGATATTACAGTCAAAGGGGATGTTCATCGGATAAATATAAATGAGATAATTGAGGTATATATTGAGGTTGATCAGAATTGAGGTATATATTGAGGTTGATCAGAATTGAGGTATATATTGAGGTTGATCAGAATTGAGGTATATATTGAGGTTGATCAGAATTGAGTATATATTGAGGTTGATCAGAATTGAGGTATATATTGAGGTTGATCAGAATTGAGGTATATATTGAGGTTGATCAGAATTGAGGTATATATTGAGGTTGATCAGAATTGAGGTATACATTGAGGTTGATCAGAATTGAGGTATACATTGAGGTTGATCAGAATTGAGGTATACATTGAGGTTGATCAGAATTGAGGTATACATTGAGGTTGATCAGTGAAGAGACGTCTAGTCTGATTTATTTTGAAAAATATTTGTCCAGTTTCTGTTAGATGTCAGCCATTATTTGTTACAAGTTATATTGTATGTGTCTCATAATTAACTATATTTCATTTTTATTTGTTTACTTTAATTATTCATAAAAATGAATCACATAATTATTAGCATTAGATGAAAAAATAAACGTGAAAACTAAATATATTTATTTTTCTTTTGAAATAAAAATGTCTAATTAATAAAAGAAACGCAATTTAGATAGATAGTTAGGTATTGATATATATATATATATATATATATATATATATATTGTGTGTGTGTGTGTGTGTGTAAAACACATACACACAAACATACATACACAAACACACACACACATACATATATTATTTTTACTACGAATAAAATGACAAAAAGATCATAGATTTATGAACCTTCAATGATTGGTGTACATTAATCTAGTTATTTAATTTGTTGAAACAATATAAAATATAAACTGACATTTAACAATCATCCAATAATTATTAGTTCATATATTATATGATATAATAATTTTATAGTAAACATATATCTGACCACAATTCTTCCACTATTCATAGCCAATGTTGAGTCCATCTTAGGAGCCATAATACGTTTGTTTATCTAAAATCTGACACACTGATTAAAAAGTGTCGTCCATGCGTCACCTATTATCACGTGATGTGGATCATCTGGGTTAAAAGCTTTTCAGGTAAAGAACTACCTTCGTGACGATACTTCAGTAAAATGTCAACCAGCTCTTATTTAGACACGTCAGGGGGAAGATATTCTTTCTGTCGACTTTACATCACAATGGCTAACTCGGCTAGACGTGTTCAGAAAGGTGACAGTCAGCCAGGATAATTAGATTACGACTATAATGCCACAATCTAGACAGAAGTCGGGAAAAAGAATATATGTCTTATATACCTGGCTCTTGATTAGTTCAGCTTTCTAGCTCCTTGTCGTACCTATGACTTATATATTATATTTTTCTGATAAAGTTAACCTAAATATCAACTTTAGTGTCAGTAAATTAAGTTATGTTAGTTATCTCGGTATACGATTTATTTACGAAGAAAGTATTTTGTTAGAGGGTGCATTCGGTCAGAATTATTCCTGTCATTTTATGCAAACTACCGGATATTGTACAAAAGGATAGTATGGTCAGATAGTTGTATGGTTATATGATTGTATTGTCAGACAGTTGTATCTTTATATGAAAGTATAGTCAGATAGTTGTATTGTTATATGATGGCATAGTCAGATAGGTGTATTTTATATGATAGTATACTCAGTGGTATGGTTATATGATTGTATAGTCAGATCGTTGTATGGTTATATGATTGTATGGTCAGATCGTTGTATGGTTATATGATTGTATAGTCAGATCGTTGTATGGTTATATGATTGTATAGTCAGTTAGCTGTATGGTTATATGATTGTATGATTAGATAGTTATAATTACTAAAAAGTGATAATGATGTATGTTTACTTTATTTACTTAATCTATTCGTTATAGATGTAACTTTACCTAAATATCCCCCCCCCCCGAAATATTTATTCCCATTATTAGGAGCTATATATTAGTTGGTCAAGATCCGGAATAAAGAAGCAATATAGTGAGAGATTAAAATCCCACCAACTACGTCACTGTAATCCAGGGATTGACAGTTGAGGTCATCATTTTCATTCAAACATAAATAAGCATTTAGTTTCATCATAATAGATTAATGTCTATCAGCGGTTTATTAACAAAACACTTAAGAGATAATTTAGTTATAATAGATTTTCCCAATATAATGTTACTAAATTAAGCATCTAATTGTTTGTCAAAAATGATCTTTTATAAAATCTAGAATCTTTATCTTTATAAATGATGACAAACCGCCACACAACTTATTTGTTTATGTAAAGTTGGGTTGCATTAAGATACAAAGCCTATGCAAAGGTCACGTACTAATTGTATAATGGCTTTTTCTAGAGTGGCAATTAGCAACAAATACAACTATTTTCTGTATCAATAAATCTCTTAATATAACCACCAATAAAAGCTTTATTCGGGTCTTTTGTAGAAATCTATATAACATACAATGGAAGTGTTTGGGTTTTATGAGAACATATAACTCAGAGATATAGTCGCGATATTTGTCAAAAATATAACTTCTGGCTATCTATAAATTATTATATGAGACAATATAAACTATATACAATGTGTATAGCTTTAGTAATATGTTTAGTTTGGGTACAACTTTAGAAAAGACACACACTAATCACTCACTCACCCATCCACTTACGCAGTCACACACACATACATATATACACACGTGCGCGCGTGCGTGCGCATGTTCTCACTCGATCACTCACCCATATAAGCATACAATATTGTTCCTATATAATGGGTGGGTGGGTACTCCACCTCCACCCTACACAGGGAAGAGTTATGGAATGGGAATATACGAGAAATACTAAAAATTATAATAAGTTAATAAAGCTTATTTAGTAGCAGAGGCCATTAAATGTATTGTATGTTGAAATGACACAATATCATAGAGTATACAGTGTACCATTTTGTTTTATAAAGCTGCATATTAACAAACATTATACAAATCTAAAGATTATTGAAGTTTTGTTCTAATTTACTCTAATGTATCACATCACAAACATAATATTGAACCAAATACTTAAAATACACAAGGAGTACTAAGCTTAGGAGATGATATTTATGCATAACCATTGACCTAAAAGAAAACTAGACCGAACACGTCCGCCGATTTGATGGCAAACAGGTCCCAACTTCCGGTCAAGAAAAAAAAGGAACGCAAACCGCAAAATCAGGTTTATAAACCAAAGTTGTATAAGACGTGGGCGTGAAAATAATACAAACGGGATATATTATCATCGGTAAGTATAAAGAACATATTTAAAATAGCTGTTAAACGGGTTTTTTTTGGTGGGAAATTAAGCTTAACTATTATTATTATATTTAGCCTGTTCGACAACCCCCGGCCTATCTCTGACATTTGATGCCAACTAAACTAGATCTACGGACTTACATAAAACGACATTTACATATTTCATGGCATATAATAGGAGAGGAATAATACCGATTGTCTGCACGCACAAATTATAGTGCACACATCACGATAAATGTCCATATTTGCAGATTCAAAACTCGAAGTGCAGCCGCTTCATCGCTGCCTTTTCCCTTACCAGAAGTCAGCGCTGTTTAGTCATGGCGGCCCATTCAAACACCACTGACTGCTCGGTCTAGTTTTATTTTAGGTCAATGTGCATAACTATTTATCGTTTTCAGCTGAGATTGATATAAATATTGAACATGTAAACTCTGATCTTAGAATGTGTTAGTGTAATAATTAGCTGCGCTCAACATGGAAAAATATTATAGATAAAGGTTTAAAAATGAAATACCTTTGACATCATTATTAAAATGATCTCATATATTCCGGAATATTTCTCGGATAGTTCAGCTATTATATAAGTTAGACAAACTGGTCTTTTTTGTCATATTATGTAATCTATATTTAATTTACATTAGTATAAGTTGATTATATTTAGTTATTTTTTATTTCTTGTCTTTTCCTTTTAACTGGTCATTTGACGCCCTATATTATCGCCCACTCCAGTGTTTACCATAAGAACCCCGGTTTTTGCTTGTGTATGTTTGAATTTTTATTTTCAACTATTTATTTCTATAATTAACATGAATTACACTAAGGATCAGGTGCTTGCCGTACGACCCAATGGTGGTAATATCATTTGTTTAGCGATGCGCCCAAGTAGAGGAAAACATCCCAAGCAGACGAGGTATGATGCAAGTAATTTGATCACTGTGCCAATAGCACCACATAATGGCACAGCTGTATAAAGAGACTTGGCTGACTGGTAATGTTTCAGACCAGAATATTCGTAATGATGTGACTTCAGCTGGATATTCATTCCATCGTGTAGCTCGGATTTACAAGAAGGGAGGCGGCATTCTTACTAACTGGGGGTAAGTGTTCGTGTAGCTATTATCTACCGATTACACCCCACTAAGAAAAATGGCATGAAAGCAGCAAATTTCTTCAACGAATTTTCGGAATTTGTTGTCTCTCTTGATTGGCATGTTGTTAGATTTATAGCATATTGGCAAAAGAATACCAAACAACTGGCTGACATTCATAGATCTGCCAATCTCAGGCAGCATGTTCAAGAAAGAACACACAAACATGGTCATATCTTAGATCTTGTCACCTCACGAGATGATGGCAATTTGATTAAGGGTGTGTCTGTGTCTTCCATGGTGTCTGATCATTTCCTTGTTAACATTAATGTATCTTTACAGAAACAATCTGTTTCAGCTAAAGTTATTTCATATAGAAAATATAAGTCGATTGACAAGGGGGATTTTCTTGCTGATCTGCCAGACACTTCTCTAGTGTTGGATCCACCGGATGATGTGGATCATTGAGAGACATTGTAGAAGAACATGCACCTTTAAGGACAAATAAAATGCCAAGAAGACCAATGCTTCCATGGTACAATAAGAACTTACATGCTGCAAAGAGACACAGAAGGTATTATGAACGGCTGTGGAGCAGGACCAGTTTGTGTGTTCATTACAATATGTACATGGTCAGTAAAAGTCTAGTTACAAATATCCTTGTCTCTGCTAAATCTGAATATTATAATAAAAAGATCAAAGCATCTAAGGGAAATCAAAGGACTGTTTTCAGTGCTGTGAATAACGTATTACATAAAATTCTAACTGTCCTTCCAAATATCATCAACTCAGATAACGATATGGCCCATTGTTTTAATAACTAATAAAAATATTAAATAGACATAGTGGGTTTCCTTCCAGCACCTTATAACAGGGTAAGCCATTGCTAGAAGAGTCCTGCATGTCCATGATGGATAGAGTTGAGCCTTTTACAGAGACTGATCTCAGACAGTTGCTGAAAAGGTCATCTAATGTTTTCTGTGCAGTTGACCCTATGCCTACATGGCTTGTGAAATACTGTCTGGATGTTCTGATAAGCTCAATTACAAATACAGTTAATGAATGATTATCTCAAAGATCCATGAACGTTGCCCCTGTAAAACCATTAATAAAAAAAATGCATGGACTGTAATATTCTAAACAATTACAGATCGTTTTCAAATCTTATATTTTTATCTCCGTGGCCTAATTGGTAGCGCGTTTATCCTAGATCACTACCACCGGAGTTCGATTCTGGGCGTGGGCATGTCTGAAGGGTGTTTTATCTTTAACTTCGCTTCATTAGTTTTGGAGGTAGCTCGGTCCATGTAGCCTACCATGTGCACACAAGTGGCCATAAAACGTCAATCATCTTACAGAAAGAACAAGTATATAATCAATATTAACCTTAATAAATTACTACAGTCTGCCTATAAAAGAGGTCACAGCACTGAAACTGGCTTGGTTAGGGTGAAAAATGGTATTCTGATGTCAATTGATCAGGATAAGCCAGTAATACTTGTTCTTCTGGACCTGTCTGCTGCATTTGATACAGTTCTATATAATGCACTTTTCTCTAGGTTAAAAGACATATTCAAAGATCAAAGATGCACCATCAGTAATTCTGGTATCTTTAGGGATTTAACACAATGTGGTGATTTCAAATATATAATAATTGTTTAATTGCCATTTAGTTTTAGAAGATTTTGAGTCATCCATAGCCGATTATCAGCAATACAATGTTCTACATTTTTCAAGGAAGAGGAGAAAATGAACTCTTCCGCATTAAGCGGGAGACTCCCGCAATCACATCAAATCTCCCGCACTCCCGCGCGGGAAACCCGATATTCCGCAATTTCAACGAAACCTAAATGAAAAAAAATCAAAATTAATTATGATTGGTCGTTTTCTATAACACGCTTGGGCTTGCAACGTAATCACTACGTGCTTCTTGTACATGGTCTCGGTAAACAAACGTGTCTGGGCTTGCCGCTTTAAATCGAATTTGATTGGCTATTCCCCTCACGTGATCTGCAAATTAAGTGTTGTAAGGCGTCTGATTATATGACAATATGGCGAAACGCACATCTGATTCGCCGTGCGCTAGTTCTGCGAAGAAAAGAAAATACGCTGCAAAATATCTACCGGAATGGGTGACTCAGATGGATTTTATATGCGCCAGTGACAAGGAAGCGATGTTTGGGTACTGCAAAGTGTGCAACGTGCACCTGAATGTATCGTTCGGTGGCAAGTACGATGTTGTTCGCAATTCGAAGTCTGAAAGTCCTAGTACTTTGAAGAACACCACGAAAACACAGCCGCAGATGAAATATCCTTCTTCGTAACTTCGAAAACGACGGACCTGTCCACCAATTTTTTAACCGCCGAGGTAAAGTTTGCGCAATTCGTTGCCGAGCACAATCTACCATTTTCGGTGGCTGATCATTTCACGAAATTGACCAAGCAGTTGTTCCCCGATAGCGATATTATGGGAAAGTTCATGTCGGGCTGTATGAAGACCACCATGATCGTCAAGAAAGCGTTGGCCCCTCGTCTTGATTACAACGTTGTCCAGCTGTGTCAGAACCACACATTTTCGTTGCTGACTGACGGAAGTAACGACCAAGGCGGTACTCGTCAAAGTGTTCAACCCAGAGATCGCCAGGGCAGTGACACGATTTGTCGATATACCGATCTGCAATATCGGCACCGGAGCGAACATATTTGAAACGATCGACAACTGCTTCAGGTATTTACTGATTTTTTCAATTGTAAATTATTTAATTTAGGGAATACGATCATTTTATAATATTTTAAATGTCTAGCTGAGCTTTGTCATTGACCTGCAATAACTGAATTATTTTGATTAGTAAGTATATAAATTTCATTTTTCGTATGACTTATTGATTCACATATTACCTGAGATTCTTATTGTTACTGTGTAAAGTGTAAAGACATGTATTGGTATCATTTATTTATGTCCTTTAATTATCTTTCAGTACACGAGGAATCCCTTGGACGAATCTCATCGCGTTTTCGTCTGATAACTGCAGTGTTATGAAAGGCCGACACAACTCCGTGCTATCCCGGATCAGGAACGTCCAGCCAGAGGTCCTCGACATTGGATGCATCTGTCATCTGGCAAATCTTTGTTGCGTGTGGGTTGTCAAGCAGCTGCCGATGCCAGCGGAAGAGCTGCTGATTGGCGTGTACTTCCACTTCAATCGCAGCGCCAAACGCAAAGAGGAATATCGCGAGTTTCTGGAGTTCTGTGACGTGGCACCTTTAAAGATCCTGAAGCACACCAGCACACGGTGGCTGAGCTTGGAGAAATGCGTCAACCGGTTTCTGCAGCAGTGACCGGCAATGCTAAGCTACTTTGAAAGCCACGAGGATCGTGAACGGCCAGGCCGTGTGAAGCGATGTGCCGACTACTTCACCAGTGTGGAGACGAAGGCGTACTTCATGTTCCTGTCTTTCATCCTTGAGCCGTTGAATGCGTCCAACACGATCTTCCAGACAGATACTACGCAGATCGCCATCCGGATGAACCGTCTTCTTGTGTCATCAAATCTGCTACAGATCTGACAAAAGTGTCTTTTGCTGACAGGTCTGTACAGGTGGATGACGACATCCTCGCTATTGTCATGGCTATGTGGACCATGCTGGCAGACAATGATGATGGCTTGGCTGACAGCACAAGAACGCGGATTTTCAAGAGTGTGTGTCACTTCTACGCTGCCATTGTCGAGAAGATGGTGAAGATCTTCCCACTTCACGACACAGTGCTGATAGATCACTCTGTGTTGAATCCAGACTCCAAGTTGTGCGACACATGGAGTCCAACGATGGTGAGGAATTAGGCCACTCGTTTCAGCATTGTGGGAGATGATGAAATCGAACATCTCGTCGAAGAGTTCCATGACTATCAATTGAGTCCGGATGACGATCTGCCAGCTGTTACGAGTGACAGTCGTGTCGACACGTTCTGGGCCGAGATGGGTCGCAAGAAGACATTTGTGGGGGCAGTGAGGTTTCCACTGCTCACAGGTGTGATGACGACGCTGTTAGTGATTGCACATAGCAACGTTGACAGTGAGCAGACAAACGAAGGTCCAGACAAAGACCTTTGCAAGGCAGCCAAAGTAACGACATGGAACTATGTACAGGAACACCAGTGAAGGAGTGTGTCTGTTCTGGGCGTCATGAACTTTTCTTCTTCTGATTTCTTTTCTGTTGATCGATTTCATGTAAACTGTTGAGTAGTCTAATAATACAATTTGGTATTCACTGTCGTGGAAAGTATTGTGTTACCTTAGACCACCTGATTTATGTTTAAATCCCTTATTTACGTATAATCCCCGATTTTCCGAGATTTTACGTATAAATCTTCCAAATTGGCATTTTCAAAACTTAACATGTATGTCTTCAAGTACGTTCGTAAGCCGAATATGTATGTAAGCCGAATCATCCCATATAACACGATATCATTAAGCCAACGTTGTCATTGGCTTAGCGCGGTCACGGCTGGGTAGCCATCTTTGGACTCATTTTGGGCCAATGATGGCATTCTATTACAGCAAGCTCCCCCTGGACAACGATACGACCTTCACCTTGTATATCGGCTTTCGCAGAGTAATTAATGCAAAATTGAGGATCATATTCTTATAGTTGTATCAACTAGAATAAATATCTGAATACAATTATGTATAAAGTAACATGACGATGTGCTGCATATGAAAACATCAAAGTTGAAATGGAAGTAGTTTGTTATAAGAAGATATTCTACATCATAACCTCTGTCATCACTGGTAAGTGAAACCTAATCCCGCCAAAAATATGTTATAGATCTAACTAAAGTAAGTGTAAACATAGACAGTTTTCATTCCCATTTATTATTTTAATACCCCCACAGGTACCTTAATGGATGAATTACATTAAATTAATTACTTATTAAACTAAAATATACTAAATAAGGGAAACAAAATAGGCTCATTTGAGTTGGTAATGTCTGTCGTGGTTGGCTCAGAATAAAATAGCTCATGTATTGGTCCAATATCTTTTAGTAATCTTATTAAGTGGTTCTTTTTATACATGTATATACTGAAACTGTCCTGCAAATGTCAAATTTACATTATACAGTATAGGTTTAATGCCAATAAATGACTCTATCTACAATCTTCCAGGTTTTGATTCTTTATACTTTATTATATTCTATATTGTTTTAGAATTGGAAAAGCTGAAGGCTGAAAAACAAAGAAGTTAGTATATCTAACATATACATGTTCACTTAATAACATGTAGGTTGTGTACCTGTTTGTCAAAATAAATGTGTTGTTCTGTTTGCTAAACAGCTATATTCTGATTTTATTATTTAGACTTCAGAGACATCAAGTTAATAATAACACATATTCATTGCCAATGCTTTAATGTGAGTATTGTACCTTTGTATATTTATGTTTTCCAAAATGGCTGCTATTTGGAAAACTAAATATTTACATAAAACCTTTGTACTCACTTGAAGCTTCATTTTGTTCTTAAAGTTTGCATAACAGTGTATGTTCACTTGTTATACTAGTATTGTATACACTAAGGGCATACATATATTGATATGTACGTAATCAACTTTCTAGTTTAAATGGTTAACACACATATATACATATGTATATTTTTTTATGTTTAAGTGATAGACATCATGGGCTTCATGGCTGAGCACCTTCAAATTAAAAGGTGATAGTAATTAATCTACCAAATAAATAATTAAATCTTAAATTTGTGTTCAGTTGCTATTTCTCATTATGTAGTCAACTACATTGGGCCAACGTTGGCTAGCCATCATTGGGCCAATAACAATAATAATAATGTATATTTAATAAAGCGCCCTTTCTAATAATATGTCTGTAAAAAAACCTGTAAGTCATTTAAAATATAACTATTATTTATCTGTGAAAGCGACATTGAACAGGTGTGTTTTTAGAACAGA
>JAODUP010000216.1:170000-187500 GCA_025642065.1 Paralvinella palmiformis | reverse complement strand
CGTTCAAACTATTTACACGTAGAATTACAGACAACAATATTATAGATGTTAAGGGATAAACTATCATATATTATTAATCTGAACGATGCTCACAATAATGAAGCTTTATAGGAAAACTATATCGATCGATAGATTAATACATGTAATATAGTGAAGTGATAAAGTTCTAATAAATGGCGTTAGCCAAAACTAACTAAATGTTTACTCCTCGTGGTATTTGTTTACTCTTAATGCTAAATGTTTACTCTTAGTTATTTACCAAAAAAAAAAGGGTTAATAATCTATAAATCTATTAAAGTAGAAATAAAAAATCATTAATAACAAGAAACAAATTAAAACATAATTTAATAATTTGAAATGTGGATTAATAAAACATAAAACTTTAGATATCTAGATAGTTGACGTATACAATATGTGAAAGATGCTAAATGATCATTTATAATGAATACACCTGGAAAATATCTTTATATCATAGGTATATCTGTAGGCTTCGGTAACCTTAGATATGACACCTGTTACTAAGATATGGAGTAATGAGTTCTATATGATGAGCTGACATCATCAGGAAATCTTCTAGACATAATTGTAATGTTACTCTTACTTGAGCCATCTACCTGATACCGTGTAAAGTGACATATTGATGATAGAGCGTCTCTTGATAGACATCATCTTGAGTGAAGATGGGCGAGAGATGGTCAGATAAAAGGTATTATTGTTAGATTTAATTATAGTGATGTCTAACCTAAATAACGAATGTGAGGAGATGGAAGACGTATAACTAACAGTGAGGGGGGAGAGAAGGGAGAAAGGTATATTAGAATATGGAACATACTGAATAGTACGTGATGAACATCAACTAGATGGATATATAGATAGATAGATAGATAGATACGTGGACAGATATATAAATAGAGAGAGATAGATAAATAAATACAGCCAGATAGTAGAAATAATGACGGGGGGGGGAGGGATCTGGTTTGAAAATGCTAACATATAGTTTTAACAATACCGATGATCCTATTACGATCTGCTTGAGCGCGGATGATAGTCTTTTAACTATCAGTTTTAATAGTAGTCGCTTTCTTAATGTTCTTCGTGATACAATTTTCAGATACCCTAAGTATCTAGCTGTTAGTGATCTGCACTCTAAAACTCCTTCTAATGGGATCAGAATCAGTGTTAGCCTTCTAGAGATATCCACTTACAAGTGTCACGCTGATTATTCCTTTGTATTTCCTAGAGACAACAATCAAGTTGCATCTGCCATTATCTAGACGCTATTAAATTGACCCAGTTATATTACTTGATTATTATCCAATCATGCCATATCATGATTATGATAGAACTAAAGGCTTGAAATAATTATGAAAGATGATTATTTTTTCTATGTAATTGAGGCTAGTTTAGGATCGTCTGCTTGAGACTAAATCGATGGATTGTGTCTGTGTACGCGCGTGCGTGCGTGTGAGTGCGTTCGTGTATGCGTGAGGGTGTGTATGTTATTGCGTGGGTTAACATTTTCCCAGTCATTCCCATTTTGTCCTCATCAGTAGCCTTTCATTTCACCTCACCAACCAACTCTTGACTGTTTATCGTCTCATTCTGTACCTCATCGTGCCATGTCCCGATTCGTTATATTTTTACAAACATCTGACAACAAACCTTTGACAAAAGATCAAAGGGTTTGTTTTCCTTTTGTCCTGACAATCAACTGACAGTTCTGGTGGCAGCCAGCTGACAGCCAGCTGATCTCCAACCGAAAGCTGTGCCATTGTTATATGATGAAACTATATTAGATGTCATCTGTCAAGTGTCAAGTGTCAAGAGAATTATACATTTTATGATCTTATTTTGTTTCCTTCAGAGCTTTAGATAAATTATTATGTTATTATTTATGTTTCTCCTCAATTAGCTCTAAGTCTATTTTAATTAACAATTTGTTTGTTTGTTCGTTTAATTAGTTTGTCTTTGGAGTCTGTTTATTTGTTTATCCATGCTTCTTTTAATTTGTTCTTGTCTTGTTTGCCTATTTATTTATTTCATGATTAGATTAATTAGAAGAAAAATATCATCAATGCACAGGTAGTAGTAACCATGTATATAGTTACCTGTGTACAGGTACATTTATATAGCTACCTGTATATAGATACTTGTACATAGGGATAGGTTTATATAAAGGAGGTTTCTTCAACAAAATTAAATACTATTCTTATGGAGTAATCCCATCCCATACTTTCTTATCAAATATTGGAAATTATGTACAAATAAAGAGTTAATGTAAGATAATTTACATATATATTATTTTCTGTTATTTGCACATATAAATTTGTCAGTGAACTATCGCCATGTTGAAAGTCAAATGTTAGCCGTATAATGCTTAAATAATAATCCTCACAAACATAAATAACTACAAGTTACATGCGAAGCCAGTCATTGTAAGACAGATGACACGAGTATAAAGCCATACGTGCTGACAATGACAAAGACACGTTGATGTTATGGTAAATATGACATCCAGAGAATTATTACTATGTTTGTGTGGCGATAATGTGGAATGGTAAACGACCGAAAAGGACATTAATAATATTGATATGCTAATGTTAGAAGTTCTAGTATGTTATACATAAACTGACTCAAGTTGTTCCTGTTATTTTGGACACCATGTTAAGAAGGCATAATATCAGTACATATATCATTATTTATCTGTTAGTTATCAATAATAGTAATGATATATGTTGGTAAGGTAGTTTATCATCTAAAGTAAGTAATGTGCCTATACTTGATTTATTTATTATGATTCTTTAAGGTATTATGTTATTGTTAATGTTGATGTTTAACACTGAATTGATAACGAACACTGTATTATGATCAAGTAAATTTCACTAAAGAGAATATCTGAAGAAAAGTTCTGAGTATTGAGTATTTGTATCTGATAACAGATTTAGTGATGTTATTAATACCTACATAATATAATACGTCATGTGGGTTGCAGAAGACATATTGTTTATAAGAAAGAATCAGACAACATTGATTAATAACATACACTAACATCTAATTATAAGATCAAATAGAGGAATGCTATACTGCCATAACATATTAGTTAACAATCACATTACACTATCGTGGATAATAGTCTGAACTCGTAGCTGATATATGTCAGTTGATTGGTTCAGTATTAGAGATTGTCGTGTTTTGAGAGACTAATATCCTGTTGGTTTGTTCTATCCTGACAACAAGCTGTGATGGATGGCCAACCAACTAGCATGGCATCTAATACGGCTTCCATCATATTGGATGACATGTCTGGTGATTGTAGGTATCCTGGTAACTATAGTAACAGGAATCATTACACTGTCATTGGCCGTATATATAAAACTTGTATATTACCATATTTGTGGAAATTAAATTAGCTTCTATATATTACAACCATTACGGAACATTAACATAGAACAGGATTCTTAAATTATGTATATATAGTAGTGGTAGTAGTATCATATATGAACCTCGAATTACAGTGTTGTATCTGTTTTATTTAATTATGGTCACATAATTAATGCATTTTAATAAAACTGAAAAAGACAACATACAATAAATATTTAAAAAAGAATTTATACCACAAATAGTATGTAACATTGACAACATTCTCATACCTCGGGTCTTTTGTAATAATAACAGGAACACTTCCAAAAACAACACCACCACCACCACTATCAAAAACAACACATCCAACAACAGCACCACCACCACCACTATCAAAAACAACACACCCAACAACAGCACCACCACCACCACTATCAAAAACAACACATCCAACAACAGCACCACCAACACCTCCAACACCTCCAACAACACATTCTAATATAATACCAACACCTCAAACAACACCACCAACAGTAACGACAACAATACCACCAACAGTACAAATAACAACACCAACACTACCAACAACACCAACAACAACACCACAACACTAACAACAACACCTCCAAAACACCACCGCTACCACTAACAATAACAACACCTCCAACAACACCAACAATACCACCAACAACACAAATAGCAACACCAACAACATCAACACTACCACCAACAACACCTCCAACAACACCAACAACAACACCACCAACAACAACACATCCAAAAACACCACCGCCATCACTAACAATAACAACACCTCCAACAACACCAACAATACCACCAACAACAACACCAAGAACAAGACCACCAACACCAACAACAACACCTTCAAAAACAAAAACACCACCACAACCACTACTAATAACAACACCTCCAACAACACCAATACCACTAACACCTCCAACAAAACAACAACAACACCATTAGTAATAACAACAACAGCACCAACACATCCAACAACACCAACACATCCACCACCTCCAACACCACCACCATCGCCAACAACAACAACATTACATCCAACAACAACAACAACAACACCTCTAACAACACCAACACCTCAAACAACACGAACAACATTAACAACATCAACAACAACAACAAAAACACAAATAAGTAAATGAAGGAACTAGAACAACAAAACAATTAAGATATATCCCTCATATGGCTACATATGACATAGAACCTTCTCTCATTAAGAGAAATAAATGTTTTGAGTAGAGAAATAATGTTCCCTCAATCACCTCAAAACAAAATACATCGAAAAATGTCATAACATTTCTATAACATAATAAACAACAAACTTCTTCTTTACGTAAGACCATTATCTATCTAACACCAACATAGGTGTCAGAAAAGGGATAAAAGGCCGGGAACTTCCTTCAATAGATTTCTAAAGAAAGGTGTTATTAATGCCCATTAACAACGCTTTGTGTTTATAACAAAATGTTGTGTTTATCATCACAACCGGAATTGACGTACTAACAGTTCACCAAACAGTACTTGAGGATGTGATATTTAATGTAAACGTCGGTGATGATATGTTACATATAATCGTGGACAATACGAAGTACTACATTAACCATCAGCCAAATATTACTAGTCTCGTCGTTAAAACAAAAGTCACAAAGGTCTATATAGACACATAAACATGTCTAAAGTCATTTACAAATTTAATCATTTAGACAAATTGATTAAGAAGGTCAACAAGTCAACAATGGCTTCATCAAGGTCACCATAGACTCTCTGATTAGAGAAGTAAGGTCATTGTATTATTTGTCTTCTCTGACCTTGGCAATGCTCAATTAGATTATTGTCTTGTAATGATTTCTTCTTGTAGTTTATCATCCAATTTTAACTAAATATGTTCTCTAATGTTATTAGTCACATGCTCATTCTGGAATAATAATAATAATAATAATAATAATAATAATGTGTGTGTGTGTGTGTGTGTGTGTGTGTCAGGCTATTTAATAACTGGAGTAGTATTGTCAGTATATTAATGTAGATCAATATGTTGATGTCGACTTGTAACTAAAATTAGAAAGAAAAAACCACATTACCGCCTTACTCAGAGTACTCCATTGGCTTCCAGTCAGACACAGAATTACATTCAAGGTTCTCCTTCTAACATTTAAAGCCCTCAACAACTTGACACCGGACTATCTAACACTACTATTGGACACATATAAACCTCAACGTCATCTAAGATCGTCTGACTCATCTCTGCTGACTGTTCCTCGTACCAGATTACAAATGGCTGACAACAGAGCTTTTACTCAATTTGACCCACGGACGTGGAACGATCCGCCACTCCATATGAATAGCACGGACAAATGAAATAATCTACGATCAAGCTTCACTTGTTCAGACAGGCATATGGCTGACCATAGGTATTAATATTAACTTGTATATAATGTAAATGTCTTTATTTCATATTGTTAAGCGCCCTTGAACTAAGCATAAGGATATGTGGTGCTATAATAAGTACTATATTATTATTATTATTATTATTATTATTATTATTATTATTATTATGTAACACATTGTCACGTGATGACGGAAATATCACTCACGTGAGTGGAAACAAACTACACCTTAACGAAAGAGATATCATATCTCTTTCCTTTATCGAACTTTCAATAGACCCCCCTCCCCGCTTCTGTCCCCTTGACATCCAAGTGTAAATAACATTTTAACTCATTCGAGAATACCCACTTGTTCAAGCTGACTTCTATATTTCATCTTTTAACTTGTACACACTGACGCACTCATGTGAGGCTTATATCAATATTAAAGGTTTTATATTGGCATCCTGGATACGGAGAGAGAATAGACTCAGATGTCATTTTCATTGTTTGAAATGTTTACTACTGACTAGAGTTGATCCCCTAATTTATTGATATCTCTGATAGGTGAAGGTCGATGGTATATTACTACTTTATGGAGTAGGCAAGTGCAGATATTATGTTCTTGTTATCATTTGATACAAACATTACCCGAATCCTATAATATGGATATATTCATCCTTATATCGATCTGATCAGTTATCAATCAATTCTGTTTTTGAGCTGACATATTTGTACACTAAAATCTGACCACAATCTATAGGAGTAAATATGTAATGGTTGACCTGTAAACTGTGGTGTCAAATCATATATGTTCTACTTATATTAGTCTATCTTTAAACCACAGTAACCTGCTGGTTACAGCGACCTCTAGTGTCAAATGACGCATTTGTTAAGTATTTCCGGTTCCTATACGTACATATATACTTCCCTCCCTGTGTGTATAACACATTTGTCTTATAGGAAAAGCTGATTTTGCGAGTCCCACAGGATGACAGGAAACTAAGACTTATTGTAAATATTTAATACTTAATTGTAAATAGGTTTATGGGTTTATGTGTGGATAGTATTGCCATGTTGTTGTATATTATTTTGATTCTCTCATTCTCTTGTCATCACAGAAATACAAAAACAAACAATAAACCGATGAGAACACATCTGATAAGATAGTATTGTTTTGACCTTGTGAAACAATATATAACCTAAATGACTTTGTTATCAACTGTTATTAAGTGATTAATATCAAAATTACATTGTTCATCTAGTACACTATTGTAATATTGGATACATTTTGTTGTGACGTTGACAATAAACTGTATTCCGACAAATCATTACAATAACTTTATATGATGTAAACTAAACTTTAATAATGCTATTAGTTGTTTAGGTGTTGTTGTTGTTGTTGTTGTATGGCTGTTGTGTATATTATTATTATTCGTGTTCTAGTTTATTAATAGTTGGTCTTCAGTGTAACAGGTAGAGTGTTCTGGTGTTGTTGTGGTTAGAGCAGATATCTATGTTGTGGGGTCGAGTCCGGGTCCTACCTTTGTTTGTGGAATTCGGTTCCTTAGCGTATTGCCCTTTGACCCCATAAGTGTCAGATGTTACTAGTTATGAGAGTACACAACTCAACAATAACATTAGTGTAAGTATTGTAATGTATTTGGTGTTTGTATTATAGTCTCATTTGTTTGGAATAAAGTAGAAAATTGTCGATATTATCTGATCAATTCATCAAACTAACTGAACATTGAATATAAATGTAACATTGTTATATCACAATACAAAATACTGTATTATAAAACTTATGATATTAGGTTATATATGTTACCAGATGTTGACTAATATTACACATGCCTATATACTAATACACTAATATCATACTGTGTATTGGTGTGAATACTTAATACTCTGATGGTTAATTAAACAGACGTATTAGTTAATACAGATTTTTATGTCATGTCAAGATACATATCCCAGAGTTAATGGCATTATTTTACCTGTTCATGGAGATTATTAACAAGTCTTAATACAGAATATATGTATGAAGAACTGTCACTGATTTCAATATTTTATTATTACTAAAGGTTGATATCTCAATAAATCGAATTGGATTAACAATAAAAATAACCTTTTTCCCTAAAAGATAGAACTTGTACTATTATTGTTGACAATAGCTTCCAGACGTCAATATATTTTATTAATATTTACATAATCAGTTGTGCAAGTATATAACAGAAAATTTCAATGTTTATAAATTGATGTTTATATGACTTGTAATTTAGACCTGTACCTTCCTTATATTTATAAATATATGATAGACTTATATTCTGTAATTTCACGATAACATATCCGCTATTATTATTATATACGATATTATCCATTAGATATTTTATCAGTTTGCTCATAACGTCTACGATATAAAACACATTACGTAATTATGTCTTTCAAGATGCAACTAGCTGACTCACAAATATATTTTCTACGTTCAATATATGTTAGAGTAATAAGCACAATACAAAACAAGTTTGTATTTAAGTAGATTTACAGAATGATTTACAGGACTACTGCGAAAGTCATAACATATTGCGAGGACCAGAAATGTTTCCTTTATTTAGACGGTAAATGTTGTCAAGTAGATAACTATCAAGTTTATCAAGTTGTTTGATCATATTTAAATGTCTTCCCAATAGGTGACCTTTATAACTACTAACTCATATCACTATTATTATTATTATTATTATTATTATTATTATTATATAACAACTGATTGATGGCGCTTCTCCGTAATACATTATATCTAATAGTTTAAGATTGTTCTTTATTCTTATGTAATTTAATCTAAATCTTACATAATATTATAGTGAATTTTTGAAAGTTTGTTATCATTGCAGATCATAGTATGATATTTATTAGTATAAATATTGACATCACTTTATAATAATATAAATATTTGGAAATATTTGTATATTTTAGATAAATGTTATAACCGATAATTATTATAACTTATACAGGTTATATATATTGATGACCATAATCATCAGAGAGATATTATGGTTGTAAATAGACATTACATAATTCTATAGACGTGACAATATGTTGACGAGTAACATTGACGTTAATAAAGTACAAAGAAACAAACACCTTTTGTGTTGGTGTCAGGTTTTGTTATCAGAGAATGTGTGGGTATCATCACGTAAAAACTATTTTTATATCGCTTTCCTGTGTTAAGGATAGTAAATGTTAATTAAATCTTAGGTCACAGTTTTTCTGAATCCCATAAAATCATCAATCATCCTATAATATTTTGGTTTTGATTGTTAATTAACACAACAGAACAAAGAGATAAATATATCTAACTAATTATTGAATTTTAATATCAAGTCTAAAAATTAGATTGAGTTAGTGATATAACTTTATTTCATTGACTTATTATGTGATAATTAATATCGTGAAGTTATGGGAAAATACCAGTCATGATACAGCATATATAATTAGACTGTACACTTTATACCTCACATAATTACAGCTGTGTAGACAGTCAAACACGCAAACATACAAACATCCAGACATAGAGACAGCCAGAAATACAAAATACAGACGTAAAGACAGCCAGACATACAGTCATACGAACATCCAGACATAGAGACAGCCAGACATACAGTCACACACACATTCAGACACAAAGACAGCCAGACATACAGTCATACAAACATACAGACATAAAGACAGCCAGACATACAGTCATACAAACATACAGAACAGACATAAAGACAGCCAGACATACAGTCATACAAACATACAGACATAAAGACAGCCAGACATAGAGTCATACAAACATAGAGACATAGAAACAGCCAGACATACAGTCATACAAACATAGACATAGAGACAGCCAGACATACAGTCATACAAACATAGACATAGAGACAGCCAGACATATAGTCATACACATATACAGACATAGAGACAGCCATACATGCAGTCATACAAACATAGAGACATAGAGACAGCCTGACATATAGTCATACAAACATCCAGACATAAAAGTATAACCATCATTACAATGACGTTCTTATTGCTATAAATAACTAAGACATAACAGATTATATATTATATTACAGAACGAAGACAGTTATAGAGTAAATATTGATAACACGTTGATGATGAAAACATTCAGATGTTCTACTTTATTTATCTCATATTGATCAATGTTTTACCAACCAACGAAGTTTGTTTTCTATTATATTTTGATCTCCTTATTTAAAAAGTGAACAATATATATCTGATATTTAATTATATTTCAACCATTAATATAAATATTACTCCTACGACTAGTGCTATGACAAATACTGTTATTCCCGCTACAATAATAACAACTTCTACTATAACATATAGAATAACAACCAACATTTTAAAGGGTACTACTGGTACTGCTACTACTATGACTACTACTACGACTACTACTACTACTAAAACTACTACTACTATTGATACGTTTACTATGGCTACTGCTAATATTAAGATTAATAGTTCTACTACTGCTACTAATACTATTTCTACTATTACTACCACTAATACTAATACTATTGCTCCTACTGTTGCTACTACTACTACTACTATTTATCATTTAAAATTTCCAAGAAACGACATATTTCTAATATTTGCCGGCAACCAATTCCACAAAGTGGAGGCTGTAACACTAAACGTACAATCACCATATGACTTGAGCTGAGACACTGGCACCTGCAATAGTATCTGACTGGATGGCCTGAGTTTTTGGGATGACTTTCTAATGGACACCAGTTCACACAGGTGTACTGGTTTTAAAGAATTGGGGTGATGTGATCATATTTTCTAGTATTTGTTACAATGCGAGCTACACTATTCTGAATTCGCTGAAGGCAATTAAGCTTATAATCAGATATGACGTATAACAGGGAGTTACAATAGTCTATACGAGATGTAACAAAGGCATGAACTACAGTTACAAGTGCTTCTTGTGTCAAGAATACTTTTAAACAGTGGATGTTCTTAAGATGGTAGTAGGCAGCTTGGCATACTGATGTGACATGTTCATACATGTTAATACATTTGTCAAGAATAACACCTAGATGACCCTTTAGGGGTAATCGAAGATGCACCCATCTGTAATGTTGGTGTCTTTAGGGATTTAACACAATGTGGTGATGCGAAATATATAATATTTGTTTTATTATCATTAAGTTTTAGAAGGTTTTGAGTCATCCATAACTGAATATCAACAATACAATGTTCTAATTTCTTCAAAGAAGAGGATAAATTTAACTCATTGTCAGGATTCAGTGATATATACAGCTGTGTATCATCAGCATACAAGCGATATTTAACCCCATATCGCTGCACAATGATTCCAAAATGACGGGTATACATTGTGAAAACCAAAGGACCAAGAACTGAACCCTGTGGTACACCAAACAACAAATGTCTGAATGTCAGATAAAATACCATGAACAGACACTCTCAGGGAGCGTTGTTCCAGATAGAATCTAAACCATTCAAGTACTCTACCTGACAGACCAAACATGTCTTTTAACCTAAAGAAAAGTACATTATGGTCAACTGTATCAAATGCAGCAGACAGGTCCAGAAGAACACGAATTACTGGCTTACCTTGATCAATTGACTTCATAATATCAGTTTTCACGCGAACCAAGCCAGTTTCAGTACTGTGACCACTTTTATAGGCAGACTGTAGTGATTCATTAAGGTTATTATTGATTAAATATTTGTTTAGATGGAAAAAAATTGCATTTTCTATAACTGTAAGATTTGAAAGAGGTCTGTAATTGTTTAGAATATTACAATATTACAGTCCATACTGTATTTTTTATTAATCGTTTTACAAGGGCAGCTTTCATGGATCTTGTAAAAATATCCAGAGATAATGATTTATTAAACATCTTTTTAATTAGGGTTATTAGAACATCCAGATAATCTTTCATGTATATATAGGGTCAACTGCACAGAAAACATTAGAGGACCTTTTCAGCAACTGTCTGAGATCAGTCTTTGTAAAAGGCTCAACTGTATCCATCATGGACATGCAGGACTCTTCTAGCAATGGCTTACCCTGTTATAAGGTGCTGGAAGGAAAACCCATTATGTCCATTTAATATTTGTATTAGTTATTAAAACAATGGGCCATATCTTTATCTGAGTTGATGATATTTGGAAGGACAGTTAGAATTTTATGTAATACTTTATTCACAGCACTGAAAACAGTCCTTTGATTTCCCTTAGATGCTTTGATCTTTTTATTATAATATTCAGATTTAGCAGAGACAAGGGTATTTGTAACTAGACTTTTACTGACCATGTACATATTGTAATGAACACACAAACTGGTCCTGATCCACAGCCGCTCACAATACCTTCTGTGTCTCTTTGCAGCATGTAAGTTCTTATTGTACCATGGAAGCATTGGTCTTCTTGGCATTTTCTTTGTCCTTAAAGGTGCATGTTCTTCTACAATGTATCTCAATGATCCACATCATCCGTGGATCCAACACCAGAGAAGTGACTGTCAGATCAGCAAGAAAATCCCCCTTGTCAATCGACTTATATTCTCTATATAAAATAACTTTAGCTGAAACAAATTGTTTCTGTAAAGATACATTAATGATAATAAGGAAATGATCAGACAGCATGGAAGACACAGATACACCACACCCTTAATCACGGGGGGTGACATGTTTAAGATGTGATCATGTCTGTTTTTATTTTCTTGGACATGCTACCTGAACTTGGCAGATCTAAGAAGTCAGCCAGTTGTTTGATGTCTGCATTTATCTGGCAATCCAAATGTATATTGAAATAACCTAAGATCAACAGATGGCCACTGTTGGTAGCAAGAAAGTCAACAAAGCCGAAAATTCCTTGATAAATTTCAAAAGACTTAGCCTAAAAACGCAAACGGGTTTTACACTTCAAAGAACTACGGAGAAGAATGCCGACTCTTTCTGGACTGTAATATTACCAGTCAGCCAAGTCTCTGTAATGACAAGAGCATCAAGATCCAAATCCTTAACAACATCAGATATTTCAATAGATTCATAACAAATCGACTGACAATTTATAAGACCAATACTTACATTTTGTACAGCTGTGCCATTATATGGTGTTATTGACACAGTGATCAAATTACTTGCATCAGAGCGTATCTGCTTTGGATGTTTTTCACTAAGTGGGAACATCGCTAAATAAATGATATTACCTCCATGGGGTCGTAAGGCAAGCAACTGATCTCTAGTATAATTCGGTTTAATTATAGGGAGAAAATAATGAAAGTAAATATTCAAACATATAAAAGCAAAACCGGGATTCTTATGGTAAACACTGGAGTGGGCGATACTCTAGGGTATATAATGATCAATATACAAGAAATATTTAATAACTAAATATACAAGTTATATTACGATTCTATAGTAATGAAAAACATGTTGCTCTAACAAACATATAAATATTTACTACCAAAGCTCCCATGTGGGTCAAGTGAACGACAAAATCATTTCGAATGTATATCAAAATGTGTCAAAGTGCCTTTTCTTATTATTACCAAATATCAGCTAAAGGAAATACTCACTATGCTTCTATTTGATCATCTAATACGCAATAAATAGACAATATCGACTTTCACGATACTTAATCAACTAAAGATTACCGAACTCTTAGAACAACTTGAAGAACGAGAGCACATTGGGAGGACATGAAGTATTAAGAAGTCAATCTTAAAGCTTCTTTTTTAGACAAATTGATTGAGAATAATGTCAGAAGAGGACTTGCCTTACTGAGGTATTTAATGACATTCTGACTAAAGGAGAAGCTAAGATTTATGTGTTAGATGTCTTCTGTGACCTTCGTACTAGTCCAATCTTAGTACTGACAAAAACCTTATATGGAATACGAAGTCTCTCTCTCTCTCTCTCTCTTAATAGTTTATGGATACAGTACAACTGCTTGGTCGTTTTCTGAATTAAGTTATTCTTCAGCCAATTTAGATAGTTTATAGGAATTCTAATTTATAACAGTTAATTATAAAACAATCACGAGTTTGTTATTATTGCGTATATATGTTTTTAGACATGAAGTAATTAATATAATTTACAGTTGGCGACCATCTGGCTGTACAGTTCATTATTAATATGGTTAACTCCGATGGCATACAAAGAAAGATCGGATACGGATAATATCGAGGCATAAAATATTAAAGAATTTATTGAGGATCTACAGTCGTCTCAACACCTGAGTAATTGTGAGGGATTAGTTGACGAGCTGGTAGAAGCCTATAACAGAGGTGTCCAGAGTATCATAAATCATCATGCTCCTTCGTGTTAAAAAATCATCGCATTGAGACCAGAAACTACTTGGTACTCCGACAAACTCAGATCTGCTAAGACAATTCGGAGGAAAGCAGAGAGAACCTGGCGCCGAACTTCCTTAATGGTGAACTTTTAAATATACAGGGATCTCTGCAGAAAATGAACACAGTATTCTTCAAGAAGAAGAAGTGTTTCTATTCCACAAAGATAGAGGAATGTGGAAAAGATCAAAAGAAACTCTTCAAATTAACTAAGAACTTGATGGGAAGTAACTCAAATGTAAATCTTCCACATTTTACCTCTGTTGAACTCCTGGCGGACAAGTTCAACAATTATTTCATGAGGAAAACAACATTCATCAGGAATAAGATCATTCCGGATACCCCAAACACTACCGGTGATATTTCAACGGATGCAGATATTATGTTAAATATAAATATGTTCGAAATGTTTCGACCGACTTCTGAGGTTGAAGTCAGGGAGATAATAATCAAGTCTCCAACATGTCATGTGGTTTAGATCCACTGCCCACTTGGCTTTTGAAGAAATGTGTGGGTCAACTTCTACCACTGATAACAGCCATTGTCACCAGGTCAATGGATGAATCAGTTATGACGGTGTGTCTGAAACAAGCCACAATAATCCCGCTGCTTAAGAGACCTGGGTTAAGGAAGAGTTGAAGAATTATCGTCCTATTTCTAACCTTCCTTTCATCTTTACACTTATTGAAAATGTAGTAGCAAGGCGTACAGAAGAACACTTAGAGCACAATTATCTTAATGACATTTATTAGTCTGCTTATCGTAGAGGTCATTCAACAGAAACTGCTTTCTTGAAAATGCACAGTGACATTGCTGAGGCTCTTGATGAAGGATCCATGACTTAATTAATTATGCTTGCATTATCCGCAGCTTTCGACTTAATAGATCACCTAATTCTACTGAAGCGTTTATAATTTCCTTTAGAATCAAGGAAAAAGCATTACTTTGGGACATAACTCAGTGTGTTCCAGTGGCGAATAAAACATCACCAGATGTAGGTCTTCTTTTTGGTGTACCATAGGGATCCAGTTTAAGACCAAATAATTACTGTATATATACCAAACCAGTTGGTGAAATTATTAAACGATATAATATTAAATTTCATTGTTATGCCGATAATACACAAGTGTACATGATTTTGAAGCCATGTGATAAATGGGATGATATTTCATCTTCAATTGAAGCTTGTATTGCAAACATAAGTATTTGGATGAACAGCAACATGCTGAAATTTAATAATGACAAGACAGAATTAATTGTTTTCTCCTCGAAGCAACATGTAAAGAAAACTGAGAATCTTTGCATTAAGGTAGGAAATAGTTATATAACTTATTTCATGTCTGTAGAAAATATAGAGCTTATATTAGATAATACTCTAGGAATGGAGAAGCAGGTGAATTATATAGGCAAGTCCTGTTATTATCAAATAAGAAATATAGGACTTATTCGGAAGTACATATACGATGAGACATGCAAGACTTTAGTCCAAGACCTTATTATTTTCGACTGGACTATAGCAATGCATTATTATATAATATCCCCCTCTCTTTGACAAATCGCCAACAGCTGGTGCAGAACTGTACTGCACGTTTGGTGACAGAAACTCACAAAAGGGAACATATAACACCAGTTTTGTTCCAGCTGCACTGGTTTCCTGTGGGTTTCAGATAACTTTACAAGATTCTGTTTAATACATTCAAAGTACTGAATGGAACAGCACCAACGTACCTGTGAGAATGCTCCGATCCGAGTCCTATTCACTTTTGGGGGTACCAAGAAGCCATACAGCAATGTACGGAGAGAGATCCTTCCGAGCATCAACTCCCAGGTTATGGAACGAGTTGCCAAACCACATTAAACTAGCAGCAAATAAAGACATATTTTGTAATGTTCTTAAAACCCATTTATTTAAATTGGCGTATTTGTAATATTAAACCAGTTTATTATGTCTGAAATGTATTTGATCTAAGTGAGCTGAGAATATGTTTTAATTGTGTTTTAAATGTTAAGTGCCTTAGAACAATTTCGGTTGAACAAGGCGCTATATAAAATATTATTATTATTGTATGTGAGAGATTGATATATGAAACTAATAAAATAATTTTGCTCTATTGGCACTGTGTGCTGGTAAAGATAATTTAACCTTTATTATTATTATTATTATTATTTCATATTCTGCCTTCAAATGGAAATAAACAACATGGATACATACATAAAATTATACCCCAGTAGATCTCGTTTATGTAAACATTTACAATTGATGACGTAAAATGCTATAATACTATTTGTATTCCATACTTCAACAATAAAAGATAATTAAACTACAATGGTATAATCAACATATTTGGTTCTATTATAGCAGACTTTCTATTACATATTTAACAAACGATGTATCAGGTTTGTAAGATGCGCTATTGGCTCTATATATATAATATTATTGTGACTAGACTATTTAATTCAATAAGCGCAAATAAAGGACCTAATTCTTGACCTGGAGCGAAACGCTGCTCTTATTACGGGAGTACTACGACAAAACCTATACAAACAGGCGGAAGATTTAAGTAATTTGGCCTAAGTGTTTTCTAAACCACCCGATACTTTCTTCGACATTTCTATGCATTGTAAGCCATATGTTAGAACAGGATATAAGGCCGTGTTCCCCCCATTTGCTACCATTTTTACACTAGACCCACCACTCCCTAATCTATAATATGTCTTCGCTAGAGATCATTCGACTCTTTACATGCATATTCGGATGTGAATGTGACAGATGAATACCAAAATACTTAACATTGTCAGTTTCTAATAGAGCAAGATTATCAATATCTCACAAAAGCTGAGGTTATAAATGGCATGACCAAAATATTCAACATTCAAATGTATCGGGATTCAATCTCATGGCCATGGTTAGCGATATATTTGTTTACAACATTGATGAGACATTGAAGGCCAGTAACTGTTAGATTTGTAACTAGAAAATCATCTGCATAGTAGAAAATATCATAAGACAAACCATTAATACGTAATCCCCTATTAGTATTTACTCTTTCCTGAACGAGATTACAATCAAATCAGTTAACAATCTAATAATTCTACAGACTTTGATACACTACTATTACAGTTTATCAGTTCATTTAACCTGTACTGATACCAATCCAAACGAATATACAAGTATCCCCCGGCAGTGCTCTGGTACAGTGTTTATGGTTTTGAGAAACAGCACTGGATGTGGTATTGCATCAAACGCGCCTCCTGGATCACGTCTACGCGTATAAATGGCAGATGTTATGTGGTATCACATCACTCGCCAAGGAAACTGCCATCTGGGTACCTC
>JAODUP010000216.1:95000-165000 GCA_025642065.1 Paralvinella palmiformis | reverse complement strand
ATCTGTTATTGGAACACATGCTTTAATAATTAACTGTTGAAGCTCTATGATCGTACATTGATACACTTTGTAAATGAGCATGTACTTCCGGATGTTAAAGAATAGTTAATATCAAGTTATAAATACCCTTGCTGTGAAAAGATCAAACCATTCAAGAAAAATATGTTTTAGTGTTGTAAATAAACTAGTCTACAGATAATAAACTGTCCTCCCAAATATAATATTAATTCAGACAAAGACATCACCAACTGTTGTAATAATTGTCAAAATATTATAAATATACATAATCGGTTCCTTGTTAACATCTATTAACATGGTACGCCAGTAATAGAGTTTTCTATCTCTCTGTGATGGACATATTTGAGTCTCATTTAGGTTGATATCAGACGGTGACAGGATCTATATGACTGAGCATAAAATATTTACCACTCGCTGACAATTGATGAGTATTTTTGTATTTAATTTATGACTTCGGCTGGCTGAAGATAGCTCTGACGACATAAATATGCACAACAAAGCTACCTACTTTATCTATTTTAGAAAGTTAAGGAATTGTTTATTTTGTCTAAAGTCAGCATTTCACGATGAGTGGCTCGTGTGACTTGCTTCAAACAGAATAAGTTATGTTGTAAACCATTAAAACACCTTGACATAGACAATACACTGACAAAGGCTTACAACCAGTTCAGGTTAATGTTTACATTACTGTTTGGAGGTTCCATCATTATCTGCTTTTTGATGATCTGTTTTGTCGAAGTAAGATGTATATATGAATCTTGTATCGTTCCTGAAATATCAGCACAAAACAAACAATAACAGAACTCTCGACTAATAATTAAATTAGTTAGGATAGGCATGAACTCGAAATAATAGTCTCATATTTACACATTAATATTTAAAAGGAACTAATTTTATTTACCTTTTTGTCGCTTGTTCAACTTTATTAGTGAACAAATTAATGACGAGAGTAACAAGTTCATTAACAACAATCAATACCGTAATTATGGCAGTAATGTAACAAAGTAACCATTTAATCGGTGAATCACAGGCATAATCTATTATAATATAATTAACATTTAATAAGTTATAATTCATCATATTATTGCACATAAAATATCCATAAATGTCGTAATAACAACACATTATGGTACATAACATTGTGTGTTAATTATATTGTGTTAATGTATCTTAATAATGTAGGTGTATTACTATATATTAACTCTGTATCATATTACATGTTATTCATTTGTTTATTACAGACTTAGATAATTATATTATCGTATAAATGTTATTATATAAAATATAACTCATATCAACGTTAGAATATGACGTTAATTGTTTGTTATATAATTATCAGGATTATAAAGTAAACAAATCAACATATTATATTTCTGACATCTATAATATCGACTTAAGTTGTTAGTATTTCATCTTACCCACTAAAGTAAACTAGAAAATAACGTGTTCACACAAACACAAACAAATACAATGTGTTTCTGTTTGTGTTTTATCACAAAGCTTACTTTGTGACCAGGTGTTCGTAACAAGACGATAATTATCTTCTTCTGAGTCAATCAGCAAAAGTATAATTAACGTAATTTGTGGTGTCGTAATTGTTGTTGAGGATCAGTCATAAATTAATTTTATTGTTATTAGAAATAATTAACTAAAGGCACTGATGAGGATGATAATGATGATTATTATTATCATCATCACACCGATCATTAAGATAATGTTGAAATCATTATGTTTATCAGATTGATTAATAATAATAATAATAATAATAATAATAATAATAATAATAATAATAATAATAATAATAATAATAATAATAATAATATGATGATGATGATGATGATGATGATGATGATGATATATGATGATGATGATAATAATAATAATAATAATAATAATAATAATAATAATAATAATAATAATAATAATAATAACCTCAATGACTTGTTACAAAATACTCCAAAAACTTTGTTTCGCTGAGATCAAGAGTTTATTATATGCTAAATCTAGCCTCCTCAAAACAAATGTTTACTACTACTATTATTATTATTATTATTATTATTATTATTATTATTGTGTGGTGGTGGTAGTAGTTGTAAGGCAATAGCAATATTAATTCTTCCAGTAATAACAAAATAAAGTAATGACTGTTCAATGAGTGGCAGTTTATAATTGTATAACAATTATATTAGATGTAGTAGCCCTAATGTCAACTATAACATTGTTGTTAATGTTATTGTTATTATTTCTGTTACAGGCAGTGTTGTTGTCGTTGTTAATGCTGTTGTAGTTGTAGTGGCGTTTATATAATTTGTAATAATGTTGTTATTGTACATCAACATTATGACGATATACATTAGTGCCATCTGATGGTGACACGTTAATGATGTTAATGTTATTAATCTTCGTGACAGTGAGAGTAGACAGGAGGGGGGGAAACACTTATAGGTTCTCACTTTATAACAAGATAAATATCTGACTATATTACTATATAGTTTAATACATCATAAAGATGGATTATAAATCAAGACAAGTTAGAAGTATACAGGTCACGTGATAAAGTATCCTAATATCATCTCTGATGACGTCAGAGATTAGCCAGGATAATAATGTGCGTGTAACAGTATTGAAGAGACAATTATTTGGATGAATATCAACATGCTGAAATTTAATAAGGATAAGACCAAATTGATTGTTTTATCAACCAAGCAATATATGAACAAAACAGAGAATTTTCCCGTTAAAACAGGATTCAGTTATTTAAATTATTCTATGCCTGTGAATGTTTATATCGGATAATACCTGAGAAATAGGTGAATTCGATATGTAAGTCCTATCATTATTAAATAAGAAATATAGTTCTTGTTTGTAAGTACATTAATGACGATAAGTGCAAGTCTTTGGTCCAAGCTCTTGTTATTTCTCGACTGGACTTTGGCAGTGCATTATTCTTTCAAATCCCCTTTCTTTCACATACCGCCTACATCTAGTGGACAACTATGGTGCACGTCTGGCGACATGCACTGGCAAAGGGAAACATATAACACCAGATTTGTTGAAGCTGCACTGGCTTCCCGTAAGTTTCAGATCATTGTAGTAGATCCTGTTTCACACATTCAAAGTACTGAGTGGAACATCACCATTGTATAAAAACGATCTGTTTCAAACATACATAACAGTGAGAATGCTCCGAACTGGGTCTTGTTCACTTTCGACCTTACAAAAAGTCTACACAGCAATATACGGAGAGGAAACAGCAGCTCCTAGAATGTGGAATAAGTTGTTAAATCATATTAAATTTGTAGCAAATAAAGAAATATTTTCTAAGGTACTTAAAACCCACTTATTTAAATTAGCTTATATATAATATATAAATCAGCGTATTGACGTATAAAATGAGCTTGCACTATATAAACTTAGAACATGTTTTATTTATGTTTTAAATGTAAAGTACCGTAGAGCAATTCAAGTTGAACAAGGCGATAACACAATTATTATTATTATTATTATTATTATATTAAATTCAGAAATACTATCTGTCTACTGGCAATTAGGTTAATTCCTAATTATTGTATTATCCAACTAACCAAATATGGACTTGACTAACACAAATGTAAATACATCTTTTCAGAAAACCAGAAGTAAGCATGACACATTGAATACGTGAAATCTTTTTACTACAGATCCAATGGCACAGAGCTTAGAATACTGTACATCAACACTGCAGGTTGTGGATTCTAATCCAGATCATACCTATATTTGTGCGATATGTTTTCTAACGAGTCGCCCCTAGGACATGTGTAACTGATGTTACCAGTGTCGAGACAAAGCAATTTGATCCAACTCAAAATAAACAAATTCAATTAGCGCGATATATGCGATTTTGTTAAGTAGTTTCAAACTTATCCGATAAATGGAAGACAATACATTGTAGTGTGAAATAATAATTCTGATCTTCAATATTTAACCTTAATCTTAAGATTGAATATTATATCCATTTCGGTATTTGATATATATTAATGGTATTAATTGTTTAGTTGTAAATGTGAGTATAAGGCTATTGTTGTTTGTCAAACTCATTCACTTTTATCAAAAAATATCATGTGAGATTAGATCTTAAAACAATTAATGTTGAATAATTAATACTAATATATAACTGAAACAGCTCATTCATATCCGAGTTCAGATGTTTCACACTTACCAAAGAAGAACGTTAAATAAATGAGATTATATAAATGTAATTTGACAAGAATATCATCAGAAATCAACGATAAGAACATACATTTTCTTATTATATATTCAATGATGTTTAATATCGCGGAATGTGGGCTCCATACGTGTACTGAACACTTGAGAATTATTCAGATAAATGAACGTGATACACTTGTGGTGTAGAGTGGCCTTTGACTTATGAATACAGTAATTGAAGTAGATTTTCCCAAGACAATTAAACATTGCACTCATTTATTTTCCCAATTCGTGTCTACACCTTATTGTCCTGATAATATTATTATACAGAATTACTGTCACTTTTCATATAACGTAAACAAGATATGTGTATTATAAGTAATATCCCTTCTTCTTTAATAACGATTAATTCATATTTTAGTTCAGTGGTGTCGCAAAACTAAAATTTCCATATAATTTTCTATAATTATAAAGGATTTACATAATAATTGTTGATAGCCATTAAAGGATAAATTGTGTTTTTTTATTGATTATATCAGTTGAAAATATTTCAGTAATGACATTATTATATCGTTTATGTGTTCGTGTGGCCATCGGTATTTATTTTCCGAAATTAGCTTTAGACGAAACCAACGATATTATTAAAATATCATGATAAACGTATCATATCGGTTATTATTGACTTACCTGGGCTCATTATATTTGGATTATTTCATTACTAAACGTTTTAGCAAGTTTTAAGCATTATTTTGTTAATTCATAAATATATTTTAGCAGGTAGATGATATAGAGTGTTATCTATACATATAATACGCATGGACTATCTTCTCTGAGATTGTATATGTTATCTATTTATATTTGATATACAATATGGAGTAAACATGATATATTATTTAGTCACCTTAATCAATGTAACTTTAGCTATTAGCAATATTTACATCACAGCCTGTGACGTAGATAGATAGATACATAGATAGAAATGTATTTCCAACTTCTACAGTACAGACAATATATGTATATAAGGTAAATGTAATTGGAAAACATATATGGAATTCTGCTGGACCAGTGTAGCCATGAAGGTGTCTTATCACTGCCCCATAATACATAATAGTGAGGTGTGTGTGTGTGTGTGTGTGTGATGGTGTGTGATGGTGTGTGTGTGTGTGTGTGTGTGATGGTGTGTGTGTGTGTGTGTGTGTGTGTGTGTGTGTGTGTGTGTGTTAATGATTTCATACTTAAATATTCTCTTTGATTTTTTTGTTATTAGCGTCAGTTTAGAGAAGGTACTGAGTTTAGTAACTATAACTAACCTTTACCTTACTGACATGTTATATGGCTTGTTAAACAGACTATTATTAATGGAGTCTGTAATTATAAATATGATAAAGTGGTATCATGGATTGTTAGTGAGTTATAAGGGTTCTAATATTAATAATATGAATCCGTTCCCGTAATGGGGTGATAGAAAAGTGATGATGATGATGATGATGATGATGATGATGATAGCATAGCTAATTTTAGTGATGATGTTGATGATGATAACAGAACTAAGGTTGATGATGATGTTGATGATGATGTTGATGATGATAACATAACTAATGTTAATGGTGTTAATTATAGTAGAACTAATGTTGATGATGATCATGTTGATAATGATAATAACAGAACTAATATTGATGATGATGAAGTTAGCGATGATGATATTGATGATACCTATATCTTAATATTTACTATCTGTTGTTTGAAATAAGAGACAGATACAAATTAATCTAGATTCTCTAAATTGTGTCGACCTTGGAGAAGATTTATGGAATTATGAGTTATTAAAGATGACAAAGGGAGATCTAATTAATCCTTAGAGGGATATGTCGTAGGAAGGAAGAAAAAGGTAATGATTAATTGGATATTTCTACCTTTACCTTTAACAAAGAGGAAGATAATAATGTGATGCTAAAATTGTATTTTGTTTCTAATCCAAATAAGTTAATTACTAATAATGATTAATGATGATGATAATTGATGTTTTACGGCCACTTTTGTACACTTGGTAGGCTAAATGGGCCGAGCGACCTCCAAAGGTAATGAGACGAAGCGAAAGACGCAACAACCTTCAGATATGCTAACGCCGGGATTCGAACACGCGTGGTAGTGATCTGTGGTCCAACACGCTACCGCTAGACGACGGAGGCGTCCCAAGTTAGTTACTAAATACATATTTGTTAATATTTATGTAAAGCAGTTGTTATCTGCTGTATCTTATCGACATATAAATGACAGTCACGGTTGAGTACTCCAGGGCGTGACTCAGTAAAGACACATCCACAAAGACAGGAAGAAATATGATTCAGACACTAACTGTGATGTTTACACTAACGAGTTGTATTATATCATATATATTATGGTAGAAATGGTAGAAAACAGCAATCGTAAATATTAAAGTGAAAATTAAAATATTGATATATTTTATTTTCTTTAACAAAGAGAAAGATATTTGTGATGTTTGTTTTTTTTTTTAAATTGTTAATTACTAATAAGTTTAGCCTGTGATAGTTTAGTTATTGTTTTTATTGTTGTTGTAATGAAGCTAGCAGCCTGTGATAGTTTAGTTATTGTTTTTATTGTTGTTGTAATGAAGCTAGCAGCCTGTGATAGTTTAGCTAAATTGAACAGGGGGTATTGTTGTTGTAATACGCTAGCAGCCTGTGGCGAAGTTAGTTATTTTTTTATTTTTTGTAAAGCAGTTGTTACCCTGTGTATTTAGACATATTGACAGTATTGGGTATCGGGCTGTAGAAAATGAACTAAAGCAGGCAGTAGATTAGTTTATTTTTAATTGGGGTTTTTATTGTTTTGGGTAAAAATGGTAGAACAGCATGTAAAAAAGTTTAAAATATTGTTATATTTTATTGTTGTTGTAATGAAGCTAGCAGCCTGTGATAGTTTAGTTATTGTTTTTATTGTTGTTGTAATGAAGCTAGCAGCCTGTGATAGTTTAGTTATTGTTTTTATTGTTGTTGTAATGAAGCTAGCAGCCTGTGATAGTTTAGTTATTGTTTTTATTGTTGTTGTAATGAAGCTAGCAGCCTGTGATAGTTTAGTTATTGTTTTTATTGTTGTTGTAATGAAGCTAGCAGCCTGTGATAGTTTAGTTATTGTTTTTATTGTTGTTGTAATGAAGCTAGCAGCCTGTGATAGTTTAGTTATTGTTTTTATTGTTGTTGTAATGAAGCTAGCAGCCTGTGATAGTTTAGTTATTGTTTTTATTGTTGTTGTAATGAAGCTAGCAGCCTGTGATAGTTTAGTTATTGTTTTTATTGTTGTTGTAATGAAGCTAGCAGCCTGTGATAGTTTAGTTATTGTTTTTATTGTTGTTGTAATGAAGCTAGCAGCCTGTGATAGTTTAGTTATTGTTTGTATTGTTGTTGTTATTAGTAATGTTGTTGTTGTTGTGAGGTTTGCTTCTTCTGATGCTGCAGGTCTTGTTATTGTTATTAATAACTATTTGTTTTGTATTGTTTATGTTGTTATTGCAGTTGTTTGTGTCGTAGTTGTCTTAATGCAAATTACAAACTGTACATTATAATAATAACATTAAAATATCCCTCCGATTAACATATTGTTGTATAATTATGGTCAATAACGATATAAATTTGCATGGTGACTTAGATAAAAGAGGGTGGGGGTGGGGGGCTTAATTTATCATAAATATGGATAATAAGTGGAGATAAGGCAGACGTATATAAGTCACGTTATAAACTATCCAAATATCTTCACATAATGACGTCAGATATTAGACGAGATGATAACGTACCTGTAACAACCTTGTATCTGAGATCTTTACTTAGGTCACCTCCATTAGATGTCTCAGACGAGAAGTCATCAATCTACTGACTAGAATTATGTTAGCTAAAGACGACATAACGACATAACGACATGGCAGACTCGACGGAAAGCAACGTATTTATCACACTTCATGTTAACAGTGTACAGGTGAATATTACCTTGAATATTGTATCTCAAAGTTTTATTATATATACCTAGGACATAATACTGTAATGTTAATTAAACTCTACTAGACAGTTATCGCCTTATATTTACGAACAATGTACGTGATGCTCTGTAAGAGGCACGATAACATTCTTTATTAGAGTAAAAACTAATTCAAAACTGTTATCATCTTTGTGAATCATAAATTCATAATAATGTTTTTCAACGGTAAAAGGTATATTCTACCTACATCCGATATACAGTTAATAACTACTTTGTCATTACAATAAACTAATTCACATTGATGATATCTCGAGGACTGGATATTAAATTATCATAACAAAATATCATTATTATTATTCTTGCTTTATCTAAATTATTGTGTCTCTAATCGAACAGACAAATATTATTTTATCAAAATCAATTAGTTTATCAAATTTTTGGCATATGTGTTTGTGTGTGGGGGGGGGTGCGTGCGTGCCTGCCTGCATGTGTGTGTGTGTGTGTGTGTGTGTGTGTGTGTGTGTGTGAGATAAATTCTACAGTTATTAATTTTCTCAAATACCATAATATCAGAATGTGTATTATTCATCTTCCAAAACCTTTAAATATCTTCTTACCGACCTTTGAACTGACCTATATTACTATTACCTGTAGACGTGTATCAGTATGTTGACAGATGGTGGCGCTTTCGTCCATTAGAGAAAAACATCTCTGTGAATCAGGGAATCTTACCTTGTTCTCTTAATGGCAGAGGTCATATGTGATTATCTACGAAGCTAAGCCACTCACTCACTCACTCACTCACTCACTCACTCACCCTAATGATGTAAAGGTAATCATTTTGTTCCGTAAATCCCTAAAAGTGATATTAACGAACTTCTGATGACATAAAACAATTTGACTCTGATTATCCTCATTGTATGAGGAATGCATCCATCTGGAGTGAGGTTAATCTCACCTACTGATTACATTCCAAATTCAATAACCACATACAGAGCCATTAATTATGGGATATAGTTATACCTCTCATTTTACAGAAATGTTATAACAAAAATGCTAACGTTATCCTATTAAAGGACAACACAATTTTCACTCGTCCGGATGTTGTTGCTATCATATTTAAATAATATTAGTTTACAAATATTGCTGAGAATATTGGTTCTGATAAATCATTAAAAGATGACAACAATTGATGTTAGATTAGCCGTTAGAATCAAGAGTGTATCAATAATATAAAGCTATTAATGCAATCATTTGATATTAACAATACGTCTCACTTTAATAATATTTTGTAATGTAATAAAATTATATACTTAAATACATTTAATACAATAAAGTCATTATCTATAATGTGTTACTATCTGGATTACTGAAAATTGTCAGTGATATGTTGTGCTATTCAACATGATATCTGTTAAATAAGAGTTTTAAAACATCTACATTTCTAGATTCCCTGACGCATGCAGAAATACCCATCATTTATTTTAAAATGGGTAGTAATCAACATATAGATAAATATAGACCCATCAGTATATTGTCAGGTAGGTTCAGGATATTTGTAAGGGAAATGTTGAATTATTTGTACTCGTATTTTCAAAACATTTTCAGCTCATTTATATCTGGTAATATCTTGTAATAGATCAATACGTAATGTAAACATGTTGAAAATTATTAAACAATCTCTAGCTGAAGGAAATATTGTTTGTTATTGTTAATGGATGTATCTTCAGCTTTTGATTGGACACTATACACATTGTTTACGACTAAATATCAAACATATGGACTATCTGTATCTGATTGTGAACTACTCTTGTAGCAGGAATCAACTAGCAACTTGGTTAACAATATTAATGAATGGCAATGTATATATAAGGAACCTACTGAATTATCAATAATGGGACCATAATAATATAATATATTTTCTAGTGATACGCAATTACTTAAAGTTGTCGATGTACAGTATATACCTGATATAGTTATGATTGAGTCAAAGAAAGCGATAACATAAGGTAAATATTGTTACTTTCCGTTTTACAGCCAATCATAAAAAGGTAAATCCTGACATATTTGTAATATATTAGCTCTTATAAATATGATCATCTTGATAATTGTATTACATAACTATACCTACAAATAATATTTATATTTAGATACTAAATTAAAATTAAAGATTTGTGGCAAAGATCGTAAACAAGTACAAGTTATATCTAGAATTCTTTGTGAATCAAAAAAACTAAATTCCTGTTTAATTTGTTTATAAGTGCGACAAACAACCAATGTATATAATAAGAATTTGTAAATTTATTAAAATTTAAAAATATTAAATTGTTAATCATTCGTGTCTAATTTATTTGGAAAATTCCATCAAATCGAGGAACACAAATTTTACTCTTAGATATGACAGTAATGTATGTATTCCCAAAAACGAAATAATCATATATGACAAATAAATTGGATTAAATTACCAAATTATTTTAAAACAAATATATTGAAAGGTTACTGAAATGGACACCTAATTCTTAATGTGTTTTCTGTATGTTATACTCTGTTTTAAGATGTAAGTCTGAATCGATTTATATTGTTTTTAAGCAATATATTCGGAATACTACATATCATTTGTATATAATATGTTTCAGGTAAATAATAACTTTTATTACACGTGTGAGAGACTGCATATCGGTGAAGGGTAAAACAACTAACTCATAATCATCTCAAAAATTATTATGATTTATGATTCGTGTGTGGTCTGCAGGTTGTTTTTGTTTTTTTTGGGGGGGTGTATTAGATGTTGGTATCATACTGATGTGATAGTGGGACTATGGATAAATGAAATATTTCAACAGCCATATTTTAAGAGTGCAAAAATTAACATATCTTCATCAAATGTATGCTTAAATTGAATATGGAGGGAATATTACATATTAATATGTCATTTGTATATATTTTCACCTCATTATTTTATGTTGATCACATTTATTTTGTTTAGCACATATTTATATCGATTGCATATCGATTATTTGTCATTGTTTTGTCTTTTTACATTTTATCGACTATAAATAAACATTTTTTACTCTTAATTACTTATACTCTATAAATAGATCACGATTACTATCAGTTCTAATGTTATACAATATTAAGTATTACATTTCTCTATCTAATATTGTCTATGTCAATAGATCTGAATAGATAGTTATTAAGTAATGATGAGAAAATTAATGGTCTATGTCTCTCATCAGGTGGAAACCACACCGTAACCATAGTGACGGGCTTAAACAACTGGGATCTTAGAAATGTTGTTATAATAAAAATAAAAAAATCCTGTTCCTTTGACGCTGAAAAAGTCATATGCTGATATCAAATGTCCGTAATAGACAAGTGGTCGGCTTAGACAGGGATTTTCGTTGATATTCATATTATTTGTACTGGAATTTTCTTTCTGATGGATGTATTAAAACCCAGAATACGACTTTATTCAATTATCTTCAGGTATTGTAGCCAACATTGTCACTGGCAATATATGATAATTTACACAAACTTTGAAGGATTGGATCCTTTTTAGTCCTCAAGAGCTTAGCAAGAAATATAGAGATAAGGCAATAAGGCGTTCGTTTAGGTACAGCGCTAGTCACATCTCGTGAATGTTTTATAAACATCCAGTGCAGCATTCAAAGAAGACAATGTTAAGTTCCTCTTCTTATTGTTATACGTTAATTATCAATATAATTCTAGGTATCGTAACATCTTATACATTATTTCACTATAATCACTTCCTCTTTCAGTCTTCACACAACATCAAAATATTAACTCAATGAGTTGTGCAGGTTAACATATTTTATTCAATCCTTCATCGGGGTGTGTTGTTTACTTGAACATTATTAAAGCCACAGGGATCAACAACTGCGGGGTCAGAGCGACTTATATACCCGCGGGGTCAGGGCGGCTTATATACCCGCATCATCTCCGATTATTACTGTACATCATACGGATTGTGCCTAGTCTCCGGATCATTAATGACATTCAGGTCACACACTAATGTCAAGTACCTGACAGGTTAATATTACTAGATACCTGTGTCATAGTGAAGATGCTACCATAACGATATCAGTCTCGTACAGGAAGGTATTGATACTGTGTTTATTAATATTCATAATCGTAGGGAATGTGAATATAAAATTCGCTCAGCTATATCATAAGAAATGGAAAGGTTATGTATTACAAAAAGATAACATTTAAACTTGAACAGTTATCATCTAAATGTAATAATAATAATAATAATAATAATAATAATAATAATAATAATAATAATAATTATTATTATTATCTTGCTGTTGTTGTTTTGTTGTTGTTGCTATTGTTTTTATTATTCTTAGTTCACGTGATTGACCTAATTATGACAAACATTTTCTTTTTCTCGGAAATCTGTTTTAAAACATGAATTAATTTATGTGAATAAACACAACGCTTTTGGTTTATATTACACCGTTTATGGTGTGCGTGTCTGTGTGTGTGTGTGTGTGTGTGTGTGTGTGTGTGCGTGCGTGTGTGTGTGCGTGTGTGTTTTAGCTGTGTATAATAAGGCACAGGCACAGAGAATCTCGAACCGTGAATTCAAACTCTGGACGTTTCTTCAGGGGACTGAATCCAGAGTGGCGACTTTTCTTGCTGAGACATGTGTAATGTCTCACCAGTAAAGTAAGTAATCTGAGCAACTAATCCACAATAAACAAACCCCAATAAAATACCAATATGTGTGTGTGTGTGTGAGTGTGTGTGTGTGTGTGTGCGTGTAAGTGTGTGTGTGTGTGTGCGTGTGTGTATGTGTGAGTGTGTCCTTTTAGTTAATTTAAATCACGGCTTTGTGTTTTAGTGCTAAAGGTGCTTTATTTTGTATAACAATGTATATATGGAAATAAAATATATCAATATTCATATCAGTACATAAATAAGTTTATTTCCTTCAAAAAGTAAATATTTAGTTTTTTTGTTGTTGTCGTTGTTATACATTTAATATCAATGTGTTTAGAGGACAAAGTGAAGTAGCTTAGCTAATAATACACTGAAGTAGACGTAATCTTATCTAAACTGTTTATTTACATTTATTTGCGACGTTGTGATTAACTTAAATCATTACTCAGAAATATAATTTAATCATCATTTACTAGCTCTCAGTAATTAACTTGATTGTAGATGATCATAAACGTATTTGTGATCTTAATCAATAAATGTAGCATGACCTTGACAAATGTCAGCACAAAAACAAAACATTTACAGTTTTATATTTTATTGATCAAATTTATTTTGTTACTAATGTTATTATTCTCTATAGTTCATTCACATTCCGACTGTTATTATTTATGTAATACAATAAAGAACAAAGTACAATTATTATTGTTTTAAAACATTTACATCTTACATTACGACTGAAGTAATAAATAATCCGGGGGGGGGGGGAGGTGCAGCAGCAAGTAGTATAAGAAGAGAGTCACGTCCCAACATTCTTATCTCTATCCAGTATCTAATTATACGATTTTATAACTAGATATATAAGTACATTTTGTGGAATCATTCTCCTAAAAGACACCAATATCGATTCAAGAACCTAACAATAAAAATAAACAAATATTAACTGATCGAAAAGAAGTATTATTTTTCCATATTTAATCTCATCGTTTAATATTTGTCATGAGTCATGTTAAAATACTACTGGCCCATCTAATATGGGAAATACAAAATTTGTATTACGAACCAGAACAATCCCCCCCCCCCCCACAAACACACACACAAACACACACACACATACGGTGTTTATTATTCCATCCCACTTTAGAGAAACATTAAATATTATCTTCACACATTATGGTTCTGAGAGATAATTTAATCCCATTTTCTCTCAAAAGATGGGTTATTATAGCGACTAGCTTTACATTCACAGAGATACAAGAAACCACAAACATTATTATCTAATGGCTTCATCCTTTTATATTCTATAGTTCTGCCGTGATATAGCATGATTTATTTATGTCGGTAGCTCAAAATAGACTATCGGGTCGCTTTCTTGCAGCTCTACGCTCTAGAGATATAACTGGGTCAGGTCAGGTCAATAGTTGGTTATATTATGTCAAAGGAAGCTAGACTGTTATCTCAAATGTCAACAAATGAATAATCAGCATTTGAAATGTAGGTATCTATATAGATCACGACTTAATTTAGTACAATAAATCCAATTTACTTTAATTCAAATTACTTTAAATTAAATAAAATTTTATTATTTTGTTAAAAATTAACATAATCAACATTATTCAATCTCATAATATCAATATATCTAGAATATATTTCTTTAATTATCTAATGTTATTCTTTGTATTTTGGGACATTAAGGTAACATTGGTGTATAGATTGATATGTGTCTAATACAGTCTGTATAGATGATAAGCTAGTAACTGTCTAGGATAATTAATATAGACATTAAAGTAACATTATGTCTAACAAATTATTTCGGTCATTAAACCAACTTCCATCTCCTTAGTCTTGCTATTACTCTATTATATCGTCTTTAGATACATATTTCTAGCCTCATGATATCTCTCCTTTGATGGCTAAAATTAGATAAATTAAGGGACATATTATTATTATTATTATCATTGTTGTTGTTGTTTTTGTTGTTGTTATTGTTATTGTTGTTGTTCGTTTGGGGGGGGGGAGTTCTGACACAACAACTAAAACTATTGTACAGTAACACCTTTTACTCCTCACTAAATTATATTTATATTCCTTTATATCCCATAGGTTAAAGGTCAAGTCTCAGTGTTACCTGTATTTATTGGGTTTTTTTAGACGTAATTTCCCACGTGTGACTAGAACCCAGGTTATTCAGGTAATCTACTTGACCTTTGTTCTTCCTGCCCATCTCGAGAGGACAATGAACCATCCAGCCAATCAAGGTTTCTTTTGTTTCTCAAACCTTCTCATGATCAATACTGGTTAACCATCATATATTCTGAGGGCTATATTAAACAAATATGTTTTAATGTCTATACTATTTATGACAAAGAATACAGAAATATAAGCAAGATGTCTGACCTGTCTAAAACAGTGACTTACCTATGTTTCCCTGAGAGAGGTTAGTTATATTTTAAGGTCATATCAGTCAGATAAGTTACTTGACCTTGTTACATAGGCTTCGTTAATTTGTAAACAACTTTTATTGTTAAATTCTTGATTAAACAATATTTAAAATTTAAATATTTTCATTATTTAATCACTTCAGTTATTGTGTAGTTTCCAGAAGTCTTTATCTCCTTACAGTAAATTAGTATTTAATTACTATTCGTAATATATTACTATTCATATATATATATATATATATATATATATATATATATATATATATATATATATATATATATATATATAACAGTATGGCCCCGTAATAACACGGTTGTTGATGTCCTCAACCCGTCGACCGTGTTATAAGTGGACTGGGAAGTGAGACAGGGGCACTATCAGGGTGGACGATAATAGGGAGTCCATGTATTCACTTCGCATTGCACCATCCTTTAAGTTTAAATATAGCTGTTTATTTCATGTTCCCAGTAATGGTTTAATCATTTGTTGATTTAAACTTAAATGTTACCTAAGTGTTTGTGTGGAAAATAAAATGTTTCTGCACAATTAGGCAAAAAGTAGAAGCCATCTTGAATTGGTGATATTCATCCGCCAGAAATAGTGCATGTTTTAAAGATGAAGGTATTAATTATATTAACCCAATAAATGAAAGTTTATAGGTGTATGTGCGCAAATAAACGCCCGTGAAAATGTATTTGTTTATGTATCTGCTTTTGTAATGAAAACGTCATCAAACTTATTTAGTCACACAATAATTGAGGGTTTGATTGGGATCTTTGTTTGACTGATTGAGCTAAGGTGGAGTGTAAATAAGTTTGTGCTCACTAAATATACATGTGGCTATGTTTTTCATGTGCGAATTGCAAACTGTGAAAACGTGTTCAAATTAGTTCGAAATATTGTATCGGTCAGTTGCGGATTTCATGCCGTTTCCCGTAAAAAAGCTCTGTCGTGGATTCCACGATTCGGAGTCCAAGGTCTGATCGTGTTATATTCGATTTCGTGTTATATTAGACCGCGGTATAATGGGGGCCGACTATATATATATATATATATATATATATATATATATATATATATATATATATATATATACAGACACACACACACACATACAGATATATATATATATATATATATATATATATATATATATATATATATATATATATATATATATAGGGAGAGAGAGAGAGAGAGAGAGAGAGAGAGAAACGTTAATAAGAATGTATAGACAAAATATCAAATAAATATAACGCACATAATGGTTTATCTTGAAGCGTCAAATAAACATACAAATATTGAAAAGTGTTAATTGATAGCAGATTATAGATTAATTCTTCTCTCTATCCATTAAATTTAAACTGATTTGTACTAAAATAGGAGTAAGTCAAGCACCATTAGATTACCTGTGGATGTTAACATCATCTAAGGTAAGTAATGGTGGAGCATTTTCAGCAAATTAATCAGGCTTCAATACGGTGAAAAGACTAAAAGATTTTGAAGAAAAAAATAGAAGATATTCTAAATATTGATAAAGTTATCATGTTGGCAACAAATGTTTGATTTATCTATAATAGAATCGGAATCAGTATTACTATATTAACTAATGATAAGCTTTAATTACAAATGTATAATAATAATAATAATAATAATAATAATAATAATAATAAGACTATATATGATACACTAAAATAGATTTCGCAGATCTACGCTCAATAAACAATTTGTTGGAATGACCAAATAATATAATTATACATAAAGAGAAAATGTAATAAAAGATCAAATCTTTCAAGTATTAAAATAGATTATTGTTGACACAGATTATTGTTGACACAGATTATTGTTGACACAGATTATTGTTGACACAGATTATTGTTGACACAAGAGTACATCCATAAACATACGGGGTCAATTAAGTCGATCAGATCCATATTGTATTTGTTATCCCGAATCTTCCATCAACCGATATGTTTACTAGAGATTTCTCTGGCCAGATTTAATGTTTTAATACACCTGCTTAATCTTCCGACAACAACCACGTTACCATGGTTACAGCACAATTGATGTCTTCTGGGTGATAAAGCTTTAGCGTTCCCTGAGATCGTTAAACGATTGATTAGTTAACAAACCTATCCATTTTATTGCCTAATAAAGTAATTTATTAGTGTACTGTAAACATAAATAGAGAAAGATACAAAAAATAACATAATATTATTTGTTGTCAAAGTAATAAAATATTTGACGTATTTATTTTATCATTCGCGAGAGGAGGGGGGGGGGGAGACGATTGTTTCAGTGTCAGCTTTTAAATAGAAAACATTTTAATTTAAGTAAAATCAATATTCTCCGATGTCATCTTATTTCAGTAATTATATAAAACTTCTATGTTACAATATCTGGATGTTTATATTAAGCTACAAATGGGGGGGGGGGAGTTGCTTGCGCTCAGGAAAGGAAAATCGAAGCTTGAGATATCTAAGAAGTAAAAAGTATCTTCTGGTAATATTTTAATTTTACTAAAATACAATGAATTTTGTTAATATTAATGATAAATTGACGTATCAGTAAAACGAATTGGTGTAAATTATAAATAATAATTGTAATAATAAATACAAACTTCTATATCGGCAATATAATAAAATAATCAGTGTATCTTTAATGCCACAACATGACTATTGATAACCAGTCAATAAAGGTATTACATCCAAATGTTGGTATAAAGACTACAAAGGTAATTTAATCTAATTATAATGTCCATTACATACTGATATGAACGCTATGTCTCCTTATTTCAAGATACGATTTGACACCTTTTCACGATTTATCTATGTTTTTTGTAAATAAATAAATCTGTGTGTGCTTAAGTGTATGTGTGTGTGTCTGTGTGTGTCTGTCTGTGTGTGCATGTTTGTGTATGTGTGTATCTGCGGGCGCGCGTGTGTGTGTGTGTTAACATGACAAATACTATCGGGATGAATGGGTTTAATAAATTTGTATCTGATATATTCTAATACGTCACGTTATCTAATTCATTAAGTTCAACTCTCACTATATTTTATAAGTTATAATGGAAACCGTTTTGTCATCTTTTTTTCAAAATATTTGTAAACCTAATATATTCCTTGCGGGACCTCAACATAGCAGATCAGTCGATCTAACATCATAAACTGTAAATATTAATTTAATTACTTCTTTGGGGTGAGAGATTCACTTAAGTAATACATAACATTATAACATTTTGTAATTTATTGCATCAAATTCCCTTTTCAATTAATAAGAAACGACTGGCCAATGAATATATTTCTAGCATTCTTTAAGTATTCAGTTATTAATATAATAATAATAATAATAATAATAATAATAATAATAATAATAAAAATTTTATAAAACGCCTTATTCCAATTGAATGGCTCTAAGGAAATGTAAATCTTGAATGTAAATTAAAATGTTCTAAGCTCATTTAACACAAATATATTTGTATACATAAATACACAAATTTCCAGATATTATAAATTGGGTAGTTTAATTAAATGGACAAAGTTATATAACTGGATCCTACCTTTAAAGTGAAGATTATCAGTTTTCTTCACATATTGCTTGAGTGAGAGAACATTTAATTATGTCTTACCTTTATTCAATTTCAGCATGGTGCTGTTCATCCAAATACTTGTGTCTTCAAAACAAGCTTCAATTAAATATGTAATATCATCCCATTTATCATATGGCTTTAAAGTGATGTACACTTGTGCATAATCGGCATAACAACGATATTTAATATTATGCCACTTAATATTTTCATCAACTAGCTTGGTATACATACAGTAATTCATTAGTCCTAAAACGGATCCCTGTGGTACACCAAACTGGGCACATATATCTTGTTTATGTTCTATACACGACTAAAACGCATTATGTTCAGTCTATGAGGTACAACTTACCCGGCCTAAGCCCCTTTTCTTTGATGGCAAAGGAAAACTCTAAATCCTTTTTTAGAATTGGATGATCGATTACATCAAAGTCTCAAACATAATATTAATGCAGACAGGAATCCTTCATCAAGAGCCTCAGATATGTCAATGTTCATCTTCCGGAAGAGAGCAGTTTCTATTTAATGACCTCTACTCTAAATAGACCGATAACTGTCATGGATGTCAATGTGCTGTAAATTGTAACAATAATAGAGATAATGTCTTAGATTATACTTACCTTTCTTCATAATATCATTATCATTTTTAATATCATATTAATCTGTTACAAAACTCTAAGAGAATTGGAATAAATAAACAAGTTTGTAATTAAAACAAATTACTTTTTATGTTGATTAAAAGATTTTAAAATCGTTTTCATTACCATTTTCTGTCAAAAATATTTAAATAATAAATAAAAAAGGTTAATCGTTATCTGTATGAAATCATTAGAAGTGCATACTCTAACGGCATGCTAATGGTATTATGGCATACTTAGTCTGTGATAAATTTATAAAGCATTTTGAAAATGGCATTTAATCAAGAAACCAGTATCGTCTAAATCTACTCTATCAATATATTATAGCAGAGAAAGCGAAAATTCATCTTATTCCATAAATCTTCTTTGGGAGTACTAAGACTAACCACCGCCAAAGTAAACAGCTATCATCTAACAATGGGATCTCTTTATCTGCTATTGTCAGAAGGTCATTAAATACTCCAATAAAGCTAGTCTCTATCTGACATCATTCTCAATCAGTTTGACTAAATAAGGAAACTTTAAAAAATGGTTTGGAAATACTTCATGGTCCTTTCTAGCCTCTCTAGTCTTTGATGGGTTGCTATCAGGTCATTAATGTGTAGGTAAAAAAGAAGTGTGATTATATGTATTGTGAATTAGATTGCTATTTAAAGGGATAGGATTATTTCCTTTAACAATAATGAAAGGATATATGTTCAGACTTCCTGTATGGACGCTATTTTAGAGGTTTATTTCAGGAAATATCCTTGAGACTAAGAGTATGATTTTATCCCCAACTACGGGTAAATAGATGCGCCAGTCATTAACTCATAGAAAGACCCCGTTTTGTTGTATACAAATTATTGTATGCCCATGTGAATAAAGTGAAAATAAATTCATCGTCATTTTATGCTTATTAATAATTTCTGAAAAAAATAAAATTTAATAACTTTCATTGGTTAAACTTTTTAAACAGAAATATTGAAGTTTGTTTGCATACATAAAACGTGAAATTATGAGACGTATGACTAATACTTAGTTAGATGATAGATAAGTATCTTATGAAGTAACTTTTTAACAAACGACCACTAACGTTGATGACTAACGACCTTCTAGTGTATAATAGATTATATTCGTGACCAACTTACTAAAACAGGTTTAATTTAACAAAATGGAACACTAATTGATATTGAAACAATATTATGGGCTGTTTCTTAAAGCTGTCGTTCTTTTCCTTGTTATGGTATATCATCCAGAATATTTGTTAACGTTTGTTTATTTCTTTCTTATCAAATACTTTCTGTTAATCAACATATAACGAAGTAATTATTAATACCAGAAATTATTAATAACGGAAATTTCTAATACCAGCAATTATGAACACTGAAGGTCACCTACAAACTGTTAGATTACATGTGTATCGGCTATCAAGTATTCCATATGCCGTATATTAACTAGTGTTGCTGAATATAAAAATCATATATGTCTATTGTTCTGTTGATAATTATTAAAAAACAAAACAATATGTCTACTATAGCATTAGTAGACATAACAATGCTATATATGTAGTCTGGCGTTTATAGACGTAAAATATGTTTATTTAATTAACTGATCAACGACTTCTTACTAAAATTATTTTATAAAATAAGCTGGAATAAAGCCACTACAAATACCAGCTTAATAACAACAACAACAACAACACACTAACAACTACAAATAATAAATAATTGCAATAATACAGATGATACAAATAGTATCAAACAACGATACATCCAAATCAGATAATAATCAACTCGTAAGGACATCAAAAAGGCGGCACAAATCTGACACTAAACGAGGATAAGATCAAATTTATTATGTTCTTATATAATTAACACGTGAAGAAAACTGATAATCTTACTGTTAATGTAGGATCCAGTTATATAAATTAGTCGGTGTCTATAAGAGATTTAGTATCCGAGAAATAAAACGTTGCCTAATCATATTAACTTGCTTCAGGTCAATTAATATTTTGTAAAGTTCTTTAAACTCGTTTCTTTAATTTACCATATTTATAATATAGACAAACTACTACATTTATTTTATATAAATGTATTTGTACTCGTAATATTTGAGTATGGCGTTATATAAATTATTATTATTATTATTATTATTAGTAGTAGTAGTAGTAGTAGTAGTAGTAGTATCATGCATTTCTTTGTTAATGAACTAGTCCCATCTTTAACAAAACCATTTATAGTTTTCTGTGGTTTGTAAGCTGTTGGCAATTAGCTGTAGTCTGTATTACACACTTTGGAAATTCAAAACCATCTTTAATGAAAGATACAGTATGTCTATCATAAAGATTATCTTTCTCCTCCAAAACATTGTTCACAGTGTTCTGATACCATTGTGTGCTAAATAGAACGCACATAAAGATTGTCAAGAAGCTTGTTTCTGAGGCTACAGTGCGTTAAATACGTCGAATACGTTAATAATAATAATAATAATAATATTCAAAATGAATCGGTTTTTGAATAACATGTTATGGAAATAAATAAACGTTCAGGGTTAATTAACCCCCCATAATCCCATTTTAGTAAATGTTTGTTGCAATTTATGATAAATGAATAATATATCAGGAAAGAAGCATATTTGACCCAATTAATGTATGACATGATCATCATTATTGCTAAATTATGCTATGAATGTCAGCGGAATTTAACGTAAGATATTACTTATCTTCAAATGTTTAATAATTAATAATCACGTGTGAGGAATCACAATAGATAGAACCCCAATATTAAATATGAGCATTTAATGACAATATAAAATATAATATAATATGTATAGAGGTGATTGATTGAATTATTAAAAGGGGAACATGAAAGGGGTCAACGTCTGATCAAATATCAAAAGGTAAAGTAGCAGGTAATCAAATAAAAAGTCGATAGTAATATATTAATAATGCCAAACTACAATAAACAATACACTAAATATAAAAGCTGTCACTTTCAATTGTTTTAAAATGTATTATTCTACCGACCCATTATAACACTTAGATTATTACTATTAATTACTGTTTGTAATATTTTGGAAATGCCTGAAAGAGATTCAAAATAATACGAGTCTAATCTCAAATAAAGGTTTGAAGAACAGTTTACGATCATGATAATGATAGTGATGCTGATGATGACAATGATGATGATGATGATGATGATGAATGTGATGATGATGATATTGATGATGCTGATGATAAAAACAATAATAACAATAATCATAATATTATTAAATGTTGTGTTTTAATATCTAGATAGACTATCGGCGCCAAACATGCCCATTAATAAGTCTGATTTACCAATCAAGGCCACCTGGTGTTAGTCTGTTACCTTCATCAGCGTACACAAAACCTGACCAAGAGGTTTGTACAGTCATTCCAATTTTCTAATAAGGTCAGAATAATTAGGTCAGCTGCCGAGCTTATTCGAAAGTAATTGTTACTGGACATACAAATATAGGTTTTATTCTTGATTAGACCTAATTTCAAACAATTTAATTGTTCGCTAAAATCACCATGGTTACAATACCACTTCCACCCAATAGCAAATGAAGACTTTTATCTCCTTACAGCGCATCATCATCTAATTATTATCATTTGAGATACAAGGTCAATGTCTGATCGTCTAGTAGAATAATTACCACTCAATTATATGTCAACAATATGTCAAGTAAGGTATAGTTTATTAGACACTAGTATAACATTATAACAACACAATTATAGATATTATATATATAAATATATATATATATATATATATATATATATATATATATATATATATATATATATATATATGTGTGTGTGTGTGTATTATATTAAAGGATCAAGTTACTATTATAAATGTAATTTTTCATACTATTATATAGTACAATGTACATGTGTAAGAGTTTCATGTGAAAATATTACACAATAATAATGCAAAACAGGGAACATTATTACAAAGCAATACACAAAATATATAAAAGTTGACAGGTGTCGATCATTTGCCAGTCAGTATCCAACACTCTATCTCTTAGAAGATTGTATCAGATATTGTTGTTATTTCGTTATTTATTGTTTTTGTCCTGTAACGTTAACCTTTAAATCACGAGATCGAGTACCCAAAATTGTCTTTTTTATTACAAAAGAAGACATGCCATAAGAGTTATAAAGTTTAATTTTCTATAATAGTTATAAATTTGTATAGATATATACTACAACTGGCATCAATAAGATAGAACATTCCCAAATACCATCTTTGATACCATTCTATATATGAGATAATGAGTATTGTGTGTGTGTGTTTTTTTTTGTGTGTATCAGTTTACAACGTAATCAACAACTGTCACTAACCCTTCCCCACCATTGATAGTGAGGCAGCATATATATGATATATCAGTTGTTGATACCACTAATATGATAACATAACTGCTAGATTAAGTTATGGTATCAATAGATAATGAATATCCCACTTCGTGTAATTGAGAGAAATATTAAGGCCATATGTCCTGCTCATCCTTAGACCAGGCAGGATGATGATGATGATTAATTTTTTTATGTCCACTTTTGTGCACATGGTAGGCTAATTGGGCCGAGCGACCCCAAAGGTAATGAAGCGAAGTCAAAGATGAAACAACCTTCAGATATGCCCACGCCGAGATTCGAACACGGTGGTAGTGATCTGTGGTCCAACACGCTACAGCTAGACCACGGAGGACTATATATAGCCAATTTACACTTGTGAGTTACTTTATGGTTCCTCACATTATAAGGCAAATGCTGTTAATACTCGTGGAAATCAACAAAAGAATTGCTTTTTTAATTTATTTCAAACTTAGTTCAGTTTTCCACTATAATTCAAGTATAAACCGTAAAATGAAAATATTAAAACTCACTATTAATTGTAGGTGCTAAACATTTGTGTATGTGAGTGTTTATTTTGTATTGTATGTTTTATACGGTCAGTGAATGATCAATACAGTCATTGAAGCCAATGTTTTGGATATCAGGTACACATTTATAATTCATTATTTCCCGAACTCATATCTAGCAGACTCTATTGTCTTAATAATTGTATCATCCACAATTACTGTCATCCTTTGTTCTCAGCATTATAATATATCTCTATTGTCAATATTGTTGGGTTCGTTTTCTTCTTTTATAAACATTCTATTTAGGGATTGTCATAAAGGTATATTGTTTGAACAACAATTGTTTTGAAAAGTTAAATATACTCTAGCATTATCACACACACACACACACACACACACACACACACACACACACACACACACACACACACACACACACACACACACACACACACACACACACACACACAACACACACACACACACACATATTGGTATTTTATTGGAGTTTGTTTATTGTGGATTAGTTGCTCAGATTACTTACTTTACATATATCATAGAAATACTTTATAATAAACGGGTCATCTTATCTCTAGAGACCAACAATTGATTTGACTACATACGACCCTTTAGATATGAGTCAATAAATAAAAGGAAATTTATATGAAAAACGATCGTGAAAAGCAATTTATTAGATTGATACAAAAATATTTATTAGTTTATATGTGTTTTTAGCTGTGTATTATAAGGCACAGGCACAGAGAATCTCGAACCGTGAATTCAAACTCTGGACGTTTCTTCAGGGGACTGAATCCAGAGTGGCGACTTTTCTTGCTGAGACATGTGTAATGTCTCACCAGTCCCTAAGCGCCAAGCAAAAACAAAAAGCGAATCACCTACAGCCGTGGAGTTTGGGAGTAGAACACCCAAGTCAGATCACGGCAGTAGTGAGAATGTTTAGATTAATTATCTAAGCAGCCCTGCCAGAAAGGAGATAATGATTTAATATCTAAACAGCATCGCTATATTTTAATTTAGTTGTTTGTAAACCTTTTATCAATGTCAACAAACAGTCCTCTCTTTGAGAAGTATTCTAAGGTTTTCTTTCGTGATTTATTCTATTTGAGGCTGTATACAATGAAACCATCACTTATTAACTTTGTAAAATACACAAGTTACCTGCAATACTATCGTCATCTTCCCCCAATCCGATATATTTCGATGAAGCACTTAATGGAGGTTGTTAAGCTTCTATGGTGTTTTATCCTACTTATCCCATCAACTTGATAATGATGAGTGTTGAAGAAAACAGTTTATTAGTGTTCGAAAATACACCTGAATGTTTGACATAGTTAGTAAGTTGTTGTTATGTTTCAAGAGGAAATAAAAATATTATCGTGACATATTATATTAATACAAGTAACAAATGTTTTTACTGTAATATTGACTCGTTAATTTACTAATTATTCCACCTGTCTAAGCTAAAAGCCATTATAATACCTGGAACTTGCTATAATTGTAAATTTTTGCAACAACGACAAACATTCTGTGTCTTTTATGCCACGAAGAATGTTTATTTAAATGTTAAGTAGATACAGTTAGACATTTGATAATTTTAATACTGTAAGGTCAAGAAAAGAAGAGAGATCAACCTTAAAATAATAACTAAATTAGTCAACTTATTCCATTTTAGTATAAATAGTAGAATAAAGGTCAGTTTTAGTATTAGGTGTTGTTGTTCGTTATTGTTATTACCCATATAGTGGTAGTTATACAATTAATTACAATAACAATAACATTTTATATTAGTTGACGTTAGTGTTAATAAATTAGTGACAGTGATAGTATTAGTAGTGGGAGAATAATGTTAATGTTATTGTTATTGTTATGTTTTGTCTGATCAATCTTCACCATGAAGTTTGTTATTCAGTAATGGCCTAACACAATATATATAACCTTTATCGTTAGCCACAGATACATCTAGTATCGATAATCCCATGTTACTACTAGATGGAGACTGATTGTGTTTGTCCTTGAGATAACAATATTTACTACATCTATGCCACTGAAATATGATACATAAATCACCAGAATTATTACGTGACAGATATTTAATGCTTAATGTGATGAATGGACAATCGATCAGAAATAAAATGATGGCTCTCAGCAATGTAAATATATTGCCCTAATAGGAACATGACTCACAGCTGCTGTATGGGATATAATATACGACAAATTGCTTACTGCTTTTGTTTTAAACTGCATTGTGTTCCTCGTAAAGGTGAACATTGTTTATGGTTATATTTCATTGTTGTAATTCTACAGCTTCAATGTCAATATGACGAATTTGATATTCTGTTTCAAAATTAGTCCAGATGTTTGAATGTTCTAACCATTACAATTCAAGAAAAAGTTAGCGCATAAGTCATTTTTTTCTAGATGAGTTCGACAGATTTATGCTGGATCGTTTCGACTTTGTCGTGTCCTTGTACTGGTCAGAGATGTTCCTCGTCCTATTAAGAACAGTATACTTTTAATAAATGTTTTGGAAGCTTTACATCTTTCTGGCATCAGGATTTAGGATTAGAATGATGAAAGCATCTTTCATCATCTTACTGTCAGTATCATAGAACCATGAGCTGTTGCAAATTTAGTTATTTTCTAAGAATATATATTCTAATTGTTTATACATATCCTACAAATGACACTGACTGGACTACTAATTCTATTAAATACATTAATGCTTCATTTTGTTACAGATCTAAGGAAAAGCTAATCGATTTTTCAATAATCATGAGAAACTTATAACTAATTGTATTGTAATTGTAATTGCATTCAAAAATATCATTATTACTAAAATACCACGGTAGCTGTCTACGTACTGGCCTTATCATAAATACAAAAGATCTTTTGAAAATGAGGAATACACAAAACGACAAAGATATTTCTCATAGCCGATATAGATATATGTCCATTATATCCTTTTTATTCTCATTAATAAATGAGCTATTAAAAATAACTTATTAAAGTATGTTTTATTATGGGATGTTTGAGATAAACAACATGTCCCCTGTTATACACGACACTTACTTCTATTAATAATAAATCATGTAGTCTAAATAAGAACAATATCCTTACCTTAGTGTTACCTCTAAAGGTTGTTTGTAAAGTTACATACCTTATATGACATCATAATAGTGTCTCTAAATTATGTTGTTATCTTTTAAGTATTTGGATGCAAATTGTTAAGGTATGATATATGTTGGAGGGGTTGGCACACACACATACACGCACACAAACACACACACACACAAACACACACACACACACACACACACACACATGACGAATAGGTTGATCTATGTATAGATTGTTGGATATATAGGTTTGTTGCTATAGCTCTTATTGTCATAGTTGTATTATTATTATTATTATTATTATTATTATTATTATTATTATTATTATTATTATTATTAATAAATACTAGTAATCTGAACCAACCAACTATCTCAGTATCTGTATATTGAGAATTTGTTTTCATATTAGAAGTATATACGGTTAATCTTGTTAGATGTTCAAGGCTATCACTAGATGTGTCGTTAGGGAATGTGTTAATTAAGTAAGAAACAAACATTCCGAGATATCAAAGCTGTTATGATGTAAATGTACATTTCTCTCAAGCTACAATAATATTTCTAATATTTATTATTCTCCTCAGAATTGCTGAATCTGCATAATATTATAATACAGGATACTACATTCTATTGAATATCAACACAATTAATCACTTTGAATAATAATATTTAGTTTTCAGCAAATCTTTTCTATAATAGTCTTATAAAAATACTATTTTTCAAACTGATTGTATTAGCTGTTTATAAATATTATGAACTAAAAATAATTAATTCTAGTCTGAAATAACGTACAGATATAGACCGTTATAATATGATCATAATTGTTGTGATACATTGTAGTGAATGAGTGATTTGAAAATATAATTCCTAAGATTTATTTATTATAGACATTAAATTAAACAACAACAACACACACACACTACTCTTCCCCTCTCTCTCTCTCTCTCTCTCTTTATATATATATATATATATATATATATATATATATATATATATATATATATATATATATATGTAAACTTAGTAGTATAATTACGCTACAAAGCTTTAACTTGATTAGTACCGTATCATATTACAATATTAATTATTAGTTAATGAGCTGAACATTCAGTCATATCATTTACTAAAGCTAATATCTAGACTTAGTTAAAAATCACTAATTAATCGGATCACATTTTGATTTATGTTCTATAGGATTAATTATCGAAGTGAAAACAAGATATCTAATGACTTCACCTTAATAAACATCAGGTTTCCCTAAAAGTGAGCTAAGGATGATGTCATAAAAGGGTTTTATTTAAACAAGACACCGACATCTCTCGGTAAAAAATACTTTGTTTACCAATATCAATTTTAATACACACATATCGGTGATAATTATCACTTGTAATTATCATCAATAATATAATATGTGTATGTTGATGAGAATTAACAGTAATTATAATCCTATTATTAACATTGTCATGCGTTAATCACAATATTTAGTGAATCTAGAAAATATTATTATCTGATGTATAAATGATCAACTACCACAAAATATTATTTACATTTATGATGAAGAAGATTATCGAGGAACTGTTTCGTATAATTTAATACTAAAAAGAATGAAGCTGTTATATAACAATTGTGATAATGATGGCAATAATAATAATAATAATAATAATTATTATTATTTCTTAATAACAATAATAATAATAATGATGCATATTTCTTAAAGAACGCTCTAATTAGCAAGGTCATTATGTAATCAAATCCAACGTTCTATTAATTAGGTAACTCAGCTCCAAAGAAAATTACAAACAATAAATATAGAATATTGTCATCAAAGAAGTCATCATTGTCATAAAACAATGACATATAAAGTAAACTGTAAAAAGTATAGTGAAAGACAAAAGGTGATAACAACAACAACAACAACAACAACATGAACAGCATTAACAACAATACCCACAACGACAACATTAACAGTAATATTGATTAAAAACAATGACAATATATTCAAAGTTAATATAATAATAATATACAACATTTATATAGCTCCCTATATAACCTGTAAGAAGGTTACTATAAGGCGTTTGACAATAAATAATTCTATATTGATGTAACAGATTTACATCTTTAAAAATACATAATTCTTTCCAGCCAAATACATAATATATTCAGGTAGGAAAAACTGAAACAAAAAGATTAGTTTTATCTTCTTTTTGAAGGTATCAAGGGTCTTGCACTTTCTGATAGTTACTGGAAGATTATTCCATAAGGTTGCAGCAGCCTTTCTGAAACATCTATTACCGTATATCACTCCACGTGTTGTTAGTGCGGCTAAGAATACTCCAGACTCGGACGGTAGAAACCTTGTCGGCTGATACGGTACGACAAGTCCCTCTAAGTACTGAGGGGCAGTCCCTTGAAGTGCCTTGAAAGTGTACATAAAAATCTGGTACTGCGACCTATATATAACCGGAAGCCAAAGCAGGGAGTTCAAGACTGGTGTTATATGTTCTCTTTTAAGAGTGCGAGTGACTAACTGGTAGAAGAATTCTCTACTTTCTATAGCCGAGTCATCAGTTTGCTTGGAAGACCATACAGGAGAGCGTTGCTGTAATCTAGCCGATGTGTTATTAGAGCTTGTGCCACTGTTTTACAAGCATCCAAGGTGATGTACCACCTGATATGATCAATATTACGAATTTGGTAATAACAGGCTTTGGATATTGCATTATCTTGCCTCTCCATGGTCAGAGCTGTATCGAAATATACTCCTAAGTTCTTCACTGACGATGCTACAGAAACAGTATTCTTACCTACCTGAAGCCGTAATTCCTCATTTATCCCAACCTGGTGTTTTGGCTTAAAGATAATGAGCTCTGTCTTTTCCTCGTTTAACTGATTGCCATATAAACCTGGGTATCATCTGCATAACAGTGGTAGAGCAAATTATGTCGGCTACATATCGCACCAATTGGTTTTGAATACAAACATTACTTACGTGGTCCAAGTACCGATCCTTGTGGCACCCAAAAATCAGGCACTTACCTTCTGATGTCGTCATTCCTATGGCAACACACTGAGATCTGTCACTCAAACAAGATTTGATTGGGGAGGGGGCAACTCAAGGCGCGTTTGAAGGATATTGTGATCTATGACATCGAAAGCAGCAGATAAGTCAAGCAGAACTAATGCCGCCATACACTTCCTATCTAAAGCTTCAGCAATGTCATGATGGACCTTCAGGAGCGCGGTCTCTTTAGAGTGACCAGTACGGTAAGCTGACTGAAGATTATCATGCAGTCTGTGACTACTCAAATGGGTCTCCAACCACTTAGCAGCCAGCTTCTCCAGGATCTTCCACAAGAAAGACAGATTAGACACTGGGCGGTAAGTTTCAATTCTTCTTTATCCAGATTTGGCTTCTTCAGCAGTGGTCTAATATTGGTCTTTTTTGGAAGAAAGCGGAACCTTGGACTCCACCAGTGATTTGTTTATAATAACCGTAATCAAAGGCAGTAGGTATTCCAGCACTTCTTTCAACAGGTATGTAGGTAATGGGTCTAGTTCACAAGATTTTGAGGGAGACTTAATGATAATATCATGTACCTTGTCTTGAGTGGCAGGCGCAAGTTTTGTAAACTAAATTAATATAATATCACGCTGACCTAGTTGTATTATCAATGTCTCAACATAATGGAACTTGTGTATAAAATGTTTACATTTTATTTGTAATTAAATGAGGAATGTTATCATAAATCAACTTTAGCAGAGTAGAGTCAAAATAAAAACAGTCTCATCTAATTAGAACAAGAAAATATAATAATAACTTGTCAGATATCAGATAATATAATCAGATAATATTCGGTGATTTGTTTCTATAAGTCTATCGTTTTTTGATAATCGAGAATTTTTTTATTGTCTTCTGATATCAGGATAATTAATAAATAAAAATACTCAACATAAATATGTAAATATGTACAAAGACATGTACCACGTGACGGTTATAATTTAAAAAAATATCAAATATTACCTCCATATAACTAATGGGTCAGTAAAAAATCTAGGGGTTATTTTTGACCAATGATTTAACATAAGTATGTCACATCAGTATGCCGAGCTGCCTACTACCATCTTAAGAACATCCATGCTTTTGTTACATCTCGTATAGACTATTGTAACTCCCTGTTACGTGGCCTCTCTGATTATAACATTAATCGCCTTCAGCGAATTCAGAATAGTGCAGCTCGCATTGTAACAAATACTAGAGAATATGATCATATCACCTAAATTCTTCAAAAACTACCTTGCCTTAAAAAAACTCTTTAACTCCACACTGTTGACTTTACCTTCCGGAAGTGATATGATAGTCTATAAATATGAATTATGTCGGTTCTAAAATATAAATGACAAATTAAAACATTTAAATGTTCGAAAAGATGTGGTATTTTTAATATTTATAGAAACAATCATAATTTTATTGTAGAATATCTGAAATTATTGCAATTTTTAAGAAAATAGAAAATGCATAATACTTGTAAAATGACAATGGGAATAAAGATATGTATAAAAATATAATAAACATTTAAAAACCTTAAACCGAAATATTGATTTGGAAGAAACAAATAAAAATAAGTTTTTGTGGATATCGGATTATTTATACTTCTGATGTCCTACGAATACAGATGACATAGAAATATATCATATACAATCATTTGGAATATAAATGTGAAACACAGAAATAATCTTTGTTGATAATATAAACAATATTTTGTGTTAACATATTTGGAGCATCCATTGTTTTCTTTTTGATAAATAATGTATATATATATATAAGAGTATGACACAAGTAAGTTTATCTTTAATGATCAAATGAAACACAGAAATAAATAAAATTGGCATTAGATTTGTGTAGTATAGTGAGATATCAGAAACGATACAGAAATGACCTAATTATTAACATAAACAAAACATTATATATATATATATATATATATATATATATATATATATATATATATATATATATATATATATATTATATATATATATATAAGTATTTGATAATTATTATAGTATATAATAATTTAAAAATATAACTATATAATTATATAACCATATAACTATATAATTATATAACTATGTAATTACATGTCTTCATATTAGATAAGGTTACATTAATGTTCAATTGATGACACTTTATATATCATAAATCAGTCTCGTAAACAAATACTATTAGCTATAATAGATAATTATCTATATTTGTCATTGTACGGAAGCCGCATCTTAAATATTATGAAGTCAATAAATATTTCAGATGTAACTTAAATGAATGGTCGATAAACGAGAAAAAGAAACACCTTTCTCGCTCCATGATGACTTATCTAATTAGTTCAGATACAGTATCCTCATCTCTTTTATAATGCCATCTCTCTGACATATGTGACGTGACTCGATTAGACTGGATGACCTGACTGTTCAATTCCCTGTAAATAACAGACCATATGCGTCCCCTTCATTTGAGGTTGCCAGCCAGGTAACATAACTGATATTTTAGTGATTGTATTAAGTGATTGTATAGAGCTGTCTTTGATGTGGTGTCGTATGATATAGGTATTATAAATACAATAGATAATTATTAACATAACTGATGGAAGAAATATGTCCACAAATGTGGAATAAAAGTAAATTGTAAGATAAATCCCATTTATGTTTTGTATTCTGATACAAGAAACAAGTAATGAAATATTATAGGCTGGAATAATGAAGGTAACCCGTTTATATATTTAAATATTATATAAGATTAAATAATGATGTCACTTTTGGGAGGGAGGGAGGAATCTGTTGACAAATTTTGACTAACTAAAGACCTTTGTTCACTTGCCTAAAACAGATTCTGGTCACCACAGAATACATGTCTCCTGTGATTTGTATTAATTATTATAAGCGTTATTTAGGTATTGAATAGTACTAGCTAGATCATGATACATAACGTGACTAAGATATTACAAAATATTGATAATCGTAAGACATAAGACTGATGATGACTTCTTTACGCAAACTAATATCGTATTTGAACCATTCTTGTATATTGTATCTAACACACTTCCCTCTAAAAGAAAAAGGTCAAAGCACTTCAATATTAGCTCTCGATTACAAAGATACCATCAACCATTATTGATAACCTCACTCAGAGGAAAAGCTTACATTGTATTTCGTTTTGTGATTCATCCAATTTCACACAATATTCAATATAATTAATATTCATCATTAACCATTATTAAGCAATAAAAAACTGTTATTTATTTGCCCATATTATATATATATATATATATATATATATATATATATATATATATATATATATATATATATATATATACATATATATATATATATATAACATCATTGATTAACACATAGAGCAAGATTTAGTAATATATAATAAAATAGTGGGCAGTCTTTATTTATGGCTATGAGAAATGTTGTAGGAAAGATAAATATCTTCATATATTAAAAGAATATATTTCTATTATAATGCTTAATTAAATTTACGGTGAGTGACGGAACAAATGTCTCTTTGTTGCTTTTGTTTGTTCTTTTTTTGTTTAAAATGAACGGCTGAACAACCGAATACTTTGAAAATTTATACATTCGCACATAAAACTGTAGCCAGAGAAATAAATTTGCCAAAACAGATGCATATACACATAATACAACGTGTGTACATCACAAAATTAAATATAAATTTAGCTATTCAACATTACACAGTTTGTTAATAGGAAATATTTAATTAGAAAATTTCTAGATATCGCGTATGATATGTATATTACCTTAATATATGAACACTGTATTAAACATATAGTGCTTTAATATCAAAAAGTGCATCGTAAAACATATTGTCTTTATGTCAAGGAATATTCTATTACACTGGCTTATAACAAAACACGATGTGCTGAATATCTGCTAGTTATTTGTCTATAAACATAGACTCGTCTAACATTTTATAGACATTTATAATCCTAATATTACTATTATTTAATGCACTATTTATACTAAATTTAAATTTAAACGAAACAATGTTGCACTATTTGACTTCCATTTCGGATACAGGATACAGGATACAGGATCATGGATAAACGTATTAACACGAGTACATTTTGTTCTCTTGATATGTGTTAATGACTGTATATGTATATAATAATAGCGTTCACTGGCATTGAACACGGTAAATATTATATTATTGCTCATGAATAGTTTAAAATGGCACATTTGTCTTAAAAATATCGAACACGGTATACGCTAGTAAGACATATTTTATTGTCAGCTTACTATCATAGTAAACTGTCACCAGATGTTTGAATATTATAAACAATCGATATAATAACTTTGCATTCTTCAACATACACCTGTACCAGCTGTGCACCAGCTGTCTTACTTTCAGTAATCCAGGAAATATAATATCTATCAGAGCGATTGAAAATCAGATCCTATTTCACTTAGAATAAATATGGATTAGATTAGTAAAGCTCTACTCTGTGTAAACAATATAACAAATGGGTTTAAAGTAATTATGAACACAAAATAACATCGATTTAAATAAAGATAACTGTTTGGTTTTGGTTTTGTTGTTCCGGGAGAATCCCCAGGCTGTCGCTTAATCAGCACAGCCTCTATGTTGGAGTGGTTGAGAAACCTCATTCCCCACCACTCACAGTGGAGCAGTACGGAAAGATGGAGCCGAAATACCCTGAGGGTGATCACTCCCAGAGTGTTTTACGTCCTCAGGGGTTTTTTAACGTCCCCTTTATTTTAAATAATTCAGTGGAGACGGCAGCGCCATTTAACGTGGTCATCCACCCACGATGTAGTGAGCCGAGAAATTAATCCCTGGAAAGGTTTCGACCTCTTGCGGGGTTCGAACCTGTGACCGTTGGCACCAAGTGCCGGGTGCTTAACCGCTAGGCCACCGGAGCTCACTAAGATAACTGTTAAATGGTTAAACCTTTATATACTGAAGGATCTTTATTTAATTCTATGCTAATTTATAAATCAAACTACTTAACATATTTAACTAATGACTAATAACTGAAATTCTCAGTTAAAATTGATGTTGTTGTAAACCAACCAGCGTAGAGCGGTCACTTGTCTAATACGGTCATCTTATACCAGATTATATTTGAGAATGATTCAGGAGATGTTTGTTTATTCAATAAATTGAATGTATTTATATTGTCAATATCTGGACATCCGGATAGTGGATTGCCATAGTATGGACCTTTATAGTTATTATCCTAATTATGATCCTTCTGATGTGTATTAAAGATAAATCTCAACAACTTGTTCTATTTTAGTCCAGTCAATGTGATAGTATTTGAAATAGTGACATAACTCATTATCTAGATAACTAATTACATGTGTCATTGTGATTAATTATTTATGTTTCTTCGAGACAAAAGGCCCTCATTCATTTACATTATAGAGACAATATTGACCTGACCTAGTTATATTACTATAGCTGGCAGCGACATTATCCTGACCTATTTGTGGTGATTGTTATCTAACACGATCTGGCAAACCATATGAATTAATCATATTATATTTTAGAGAGATTTATTATTAGATAAGAGGGAAGATTTCTTAGGAGCTGGGAAATTTGGTCTACTCATACCTGCTGCCTCGCACAGTATGAAGCCTATTTGTGTTTATACAATTATCTCTGTATAGTGTCCTTTATTAGAATAACAACAACAACAGCATGATGATAAATAGTAAATATATCGTTGAATATATCTTTATTCTTTATATTTATACTGATAACAATCAGCTTTATTATTGTTTAATTATCTATCTAATTACTGATGACTCTGTTATCTCATTATGGCTCAATTAATTATTGTCCACTACTATTGTTATATTGTTTTATAACAAATAATATCAATTACTGTAAGAAAGATGAAGTCTCATAATAACATGCAATAGTTTCTGTATATTCATAACACGAACAATGACAATGATATACTCATAACACGAACAATGACAATGATATACTCATAACACGAACAATGACAATGATATACTCATAACACGAAAAATGACAATGATATACTCATAACACGAACAATGGCAATGATATACTCATAACACGAACAATGACAATGATATACTCATAACACGAACAATGACAATGATATACTCATAACACGAACAATGACAATAATATACTCATAACACGAACAATGACAATGATATACTCATAACACGAACAATGACAATGATATACTCATAACACGAACAATGACAATGATATACTCATAACACGAACAATGACAATGATATACTAATGTCCTGATTAGACTTGTAAGGAGACACATTATTATAATGTTTTACTAATATTCCTTCTGATCCTTAGTTGTCTTTTATCTATCTATCACAAATGATAAAGTTGGATCAAAATGCTTTTATCCAACTTAACAACAACTCTATATCATCTTGTCACTTCCATCATCAGGTATGTTTTGTCATTGTGGTTAAGTATCATTAAGTATCAAAACAAAAACTTGGACTTCCCGTTTAATATCCTACAGAAAATTGACCTTTTATATTGGAGTTATTGTGTAGGTATCAAGGTCTCAGTCATCGGACTAAATAGACAAAATGCTGCGGACAATTTATATCTCAAGTCTATTACGGTCGGATTTCCAGGTTATCGGTCTGTGTATAGTCGGATTACATAGGATCTCTCTGTAATGCACTGGAGGCTATATTATGTCGTATATCTTCCTGTCTTAAAAGGTTACTCGTATTAAAATAATGTAAAGGCTGATTACATACATAGGTCTTCATAGGATCTGGATCAAGTAACAATTACCATGTAAGTGACCATAAATTAATTATTTATCAGCCAGAGTAACGTTCTAAATCGTTCCCTAGGATCTATGAGTATATATTCGTTTTTCATTTATATGTTTGTGTATTTCTTAAAAGTGTCCAAAATCATTAGTTTACGGGATGATTATTTCTAGTTGTGCTTCTCTTAATAGATTTAGCTATTTGATATAGAAACAACTGGAAAAAAATTAAAACAATGTAATATCACCATCCAGAGAACATAGTAGGCTAAATGGGCAGCATATAATATTATAAATTAGATAAGAAAATATATCATTCATATATATATATATATATATATATATATATATATATATATATATATATATATATATATATATATACAGCCTGGATTCTCCCCGAACAATAAAGCCAAACCAAACACGATTAATTGTGTAGACTCCCTTCAACTGACAAGTTAATTCATTGTTTCACAGCAAGTGGCGAGCGAAGTTTGCAATGTGAAGGGATTTTTATATTATCGCTAATCATCTGGTGGTACCCGTAGTTAACAACCCGTGACTATCAAGTATTATATTACATACAGACTGGCATGTTTGTGAGATCCAAATAACAGTTTGGTGAAAATGAATCTTAACTTATTGACTAAGACTAGTAGGCAGAGATGTGGCGATTTTGTTCCAACTATCTCTCACACAAACACGCCTGATTGTCACTTCAGTTGGCAAGTTTTATTAATTCATTGTTTCACAGCACATCAGGAGGTACTGGTAGGTAACAGCGCGTGACTATCAAGTATTATTACATAAAGACCGGCATGTTTGTGAGATCCAAATAACAGTTTGGTGAGAATTTAATGAATAATAATGGGTTATTAGGCAGCGATGTGACGATTTTAATCGGACTCTGGCTCTTATTGGGTTGAATCCTATAGTGTTGTGTGTCAAAGATGGCCGAAAACATGTGTGCTTCGGCTGGCAGGATATATGACTCGCGTATAAGTCGAGGTACTTCTCGGAACTCCCTTTTCCGTACCCACAAATCGACTTATACGCGAGTATATACGTAATTACCTTTGTCCACAACTAATCATTCACCATTGCGGAGTGAGTGTGTGTATGTGTGCGTGCATGCGCGCGCACGAGCAATGTCTGACAAAAACCCACATTGTGTAGGACCTTGTGTCTGACAAAACACTGGTGGGTCCTGCACAAAATCTGAGTCTGCAGGACCTATGTCTGACAGGTCCTGATCTGATTTCACATACTCTGTACTATTTTGTTGGCTATTATGGTGATATAATATTTTGTATAACGCCTTGTTCATCATGAATTGTTCTAAGGCGCCTTACATTTAAAAGAAAATCAAAACATGTTCTAATTTCATTTACCACAAACATATTTTATTAATAAATACACTGATTTATATATTATAAATTGGCTAATTTAAATAATTGGGTGTTAAGAACCGTACAACATATTTGTATAACTTATTCCACAGCCTGGGAATATAATATAATAATGCAGTGCCATAGGACAGTCTCGAAATTATAAGGGTTTGGAATAAAGCCTTACATATATAATATTATCAATAATGTATTTTTAATAAAGAGCCCTTACTAGCAGGAGTTATTCAAAGGCGCGCTACAATCATATCTCATATCTCACCATTCATTAATCTAGGTATAAATCTTATATTTTCTATATACCTAAAGTATTATCCAGTAAAAGCCATAGATTTCTCACAGACATTAAAGAATTGATATAACTGGATCTTACTTTAATGCGAATTTTCTCATTTTTCTCATGGTCCTCTCCTTATTATATCTTGTTTATGTCTGCAATACAAGCTTCGATTGAAGTTGAAATATCATCCGATTTAAATAAAGATAGACATTTGATGATATTTTATTGGGAACTCAATAACACTAGATTCTGTCGTTGAGGTACGACTTTACACAGATTAAAGGCTTTTCCTTGATGACGCATATTAATTATTTTGAAGATTGATTTAACGTGTTTCAGTATTTCATGCTTATGTTATATATCGTACAGACTATTGCAACTCTCTGATTTATGGCATATCTAATTATACCTGGTCCATTATATAGTGATCACAAAAACTCAAGTTATCCAATCAGATATATATTATTGAAATATCCGTATATCGTCTCGTTCAAGTTATATGACAATTTTGTCATAGCAACATCCACTTTCTGGAAGACGTTACCATGTGGATATTAGAATTGTGTTATCTCTTTAAATATTTAAATAACATTATTATTTAAGGTTGTTTTTAATGATACATGATGCTGATAATTCATATTTCTTATTGGGGTTTACATATAGCTTGTTGGGGGTATCACTCTACAAAGTATTATAATGGCTCCTGCTAGTAACAGCCCTTTATTAAATCTACAGTACTAAGAGTATTATATAGCTGGCGCTGGCTACTATTTCCATATAATTCTGCTGTAAGATTTCGACTTTAGTTAGTGAAGATATGAGAAATATTAACTGATTGTTGTAAAATTGATTTTAGCCTTTGCCTCATATTCATATTTCAGAATTTTTTAATTAATGGTAAACTTTCTCGTTTTGGTGGATTTATTAACATTAAGAGTGAATTTCAACTGTATTTGTCTTTACAGATTAGATTGTCCATTGTGTGGACTAGCGTTTTGTTTTTATTTATTTAAACAAATGACATACATTAGCTGTATCCTACCTTTCTCTAGCTACTGAGATCTTATCAGACAATAGTGAGTATCATTACTTACAGATGTCATTACAAAAATAAATAAATTACTGTAGAAACAACTTACTCAGAAAACAAAGTTATTATTAAACATACATACCTTTATATAATAAATAGGTACATATAAAAGTGAAATGCGGCTTTTATACTGTTATTTATGTGCAGATATTAGGCTAATTAAGCTAAGCAATAACATTAAATGAAATGAGGCATATTTCAGTTCCACAATGAATATGCAGCCACAGAGTTATCTCATTCATTCTACTATCAATACTGTGACTGAGAGACAACTCATATCAGGAAAGAGACTTTCAATCGGATGTATCAGTGTCATCATCTTATGCCGACATATTGGTAATACACATCAATATCATCGATCTCTTCAAATAAACTGTGCAATTTAAAAACTTCAGCTTACCGGAACATCAAGTTGTCGGATGATGTGTCTATCAAAATAATGGTACTTCGAAAAACGGATCTGATCCAGGTTAAAATTCTAAGAATTCATTAAACGACGCATAGTGAATGATAGTTATGACATGTCATAAAAATATATACATACTGTATCCTAGTACTGACTGTCTAGAACATTATAATAAATATATTAATAAAATACCTTATTTTATTTATTACGTTTAATTGGGATATTTAAAAACATTATTTCTCCTTCAAACATATATCTAGGAAAGATGGTCTGACGTAATCATATTATGTATTATTGTGTGGATTAGTGGCCAGAATATACCGTCGTCATGGCAACAGTCTCAATATTAGCAACCAATTAGTAAATTTAAAATACAAAACCCATTGACCTAAAAGAAAACTAGACCGAACACGGCCGCCGATTTGATGGCAAACAAGTCCCAACTTCCGGTCGTGGAAAAGGGGGAACGCAGACTGCAAAATCAGGTTAATAAACGTGGTGAATTATTATTGTGTCGATGATTGTATAAGCCGTGGGCGTGGAAGTAATACAAACGGGATATATTTTTATTGGTAAGTATAAGGAACATATTTAAAATAGCTGTTAAACCGGCGGGGTTTTTTTGGGGCAGGAAATTAAGCTTAACTATTATTATATTTAGCCTGTTCGACAACCCTCCTTCTGTCTCTGGCGTTTGATCCCAACTAAACTAGATCTACGGACTTACATAAAACGACATTTACATATTTCATGCCATGTAATAGGACAGGAATAATACAGATTGTCTGCACACACCAAATTATAATGCACGCATCACCATAAATGTCCGTATTCATAGGTTCAAAACATTGCTTTTTGCCTCTCCCGGAAGTCAGCGCTGTTTAGTCATGGCGGCCCCTTCAAACACCACTGACTGCTCGGTCTAGTTTTGTTTTAGGCCAATGACAAAACCTGACGTTTACCAAACACTTCACAGATCTGGTCAAATCCAGCATAACATCATAAACCATATAATAAGCTTATGTAATCTCCATTACCCTCCATTTTGAATTTTTCTTCCCCAATACTATAAATAAATGAAACATGATTCTACACTAATGACCTTAACGTGTGGTAATTTCTTCTAATGTAATAATTAGTGATGATATTGATTTATGTTTGTAACAATTCGGTTAATCGAATAAAGTAAATATATCGATCTGCATCATCATTTTTTCAGTGGTGTACAAAAACACATTAACTATTCGGTTTTCCAGATTTCTTACCAATAATTATTTCTCAGTGAAGAAACTTTGATATTAAGAGATGACTTTGACTATATAAGACGTTTCACACAGAATGGTAAAGATGTAAACACATTATCTCTCAACAGATAAATAATACAGACATTATTTCTGGATTATCTGTAAACGGAACGGAGCATAAACTGTGAGTAATATTATCTCTATTTCAATATAAAGTTAGATTAGGAAATAAAAATGATTCAGATACTGTGGATATGTGGGTAAGAAATATTTCTGTTCCCTTTTACATAACAAATTTGTTCACTCTACATAACAATATTCAAATATTTAGAACACTCATAACGATGAGTAATTGATAGTGAACTTTTCTATACTTCTATGGGAATTTGTGTATTTCTTAGAGCATCTGTTATTTTATAATGTATAAGCGCTATGTAAATGTACAAGACGTATGACCAATGCGTTTCATCTTTAAGGGTATGAAATCGCGATTATAAAGTTATAGTGTAGTGACATACCACCAACGATACATGAATGACCTAAATATTAACTCAAACAAGAGAATTAAAAGTCAAGAAATAAATTAATAGTCAAAGAAAACCATATTGTAAAATGATTATTGCAAACATTTATAATTATAATGCACTATTTGTTGTCGTTACAATTGTTGTGTCTAATTAACTATTGATAACAAGTCATTATATTGTTATTTATGAAATTCTGCAGATTCTTACTTACTATTGATTGATTTAGGTAACCTATGACCTACGTTGACTAATAAAAGACCTTAGATATGCTAATACATATGTTGATCAACCTAGAACACATCTGTCCTGTCTATTATATAATTGAGTATAAACAATATTTATATTGGGAATGATACTGACTAAACCATCGAAGATTGACATTGAAAATAATATAAGAAAAGGCTGACTACCATATGGTAGATATTGTCTACCATGTGGTAGATATTGACTACCATGTGACATATGCTGACTATGATACCAGCCTACCGTTATTACCTTAATGTATCCCAATACCTATAGTCACCAGACATCACATCGAATATCCCAGAAGTAATATAATACAACATGCCACATTAAGTAACCATCAATTATAGAATGTTGACAACAAACATTCAGGATATTAATATTAAAATAAATTACAATTTTATTACTGAAGAAATGGAAATTTCCTGAGCAAATTAAAGTAGAAAGTATTTTACATATTTATTGTAAATATCGAGTAATTTTATTTGAATATTTTGAGTTTTATTATAACAGCAAATAATATCAGGATCACAATTAAAAATTATGTCAACAATTTGTTTTTTGATTATTTAATTTATTCTTGACTATCGTTTAGACCCGGACTAGTTTAATGACGTCATAATATATTTATGGCCTGACGTAGGTTTTTACGTCATGTCATGTTTATTAATAAAAGAGACTGTGGAAAGGTAATGTTATGTTATTGTTTTTTTGTAATTATGTGATAATGACATTCTCTTATTATATGCAAAACAACATGTTAAGAATGCTCATTAATATAAGCGCATCACATAATTTTAAACATTTCCAGTAATTTACCCAATCTGTATTAGGTAGTCATTAAAGTGAACTATATCTTTTATCTTTTAAGTGTAACATATCGTCTTACCTGTATAATAACTAGATCAATCAAACACATCACATCACTAACGTCATACTATAACCGTATATTCTCACGACTAACAAAAGCGTTCATCTATATAATTATCATCAATACCTAAATTAATTCCTTGGTGGCATTTTATTAATTTAAAATACAATATAATACGATAAGAATCATGTCATCCGACTAAATAGTCTGATAAGGAAATATTATTAAAGCATAATTTATAAATGTCGGAATTCTAGTCGTTGAAGTTAAAAATATAAACAAATTCAGGTAATATTTTATAATAGACATCAATATCTTTTTATTAATATACAACTAACGTCATAACTATGTTTCATTTATCGTAATCGACCTATGATGGTTCATCTCATTTACATATTTACAGATAATAGACGCACCGTGAAAAAATATTTGTAAAGAAAGCAAGATTAAATACTATGTAGTAATCTTCCACCAAAGTATTAATTCGATAAACCGGTTATAGATGATTCTGTTTATGCACAGATCATTTGAGAAAACAATTTACATATATGAAATATTATTCAAATTCATATCGATATATTCGATATTTTCACACTTCAATCGTACGCGTACAATCCTATCTAACAATTAATTGATATAATTAATGTTCTCGGTTTGGTCAAATATTTTACCCATGAAAATTATGCCTTATTGTTCTCTGGTATTATATATTGTTAAACTCTATGGTGATATATATATATATATATATATATATATATATATATATATATATATATATATATATATATATATATATATATATATATATATAATAGATAGTATATGGAATCTCAACGTTTATTTCATTCCTTAGATTCTCACTTTGTCGACAAACATATTGAGATCTATTCCATATTATTATATCCATTAACTTAATTAGTATACTACAAGTAACATTAGTTCTGCAAGTTTTATCATCAGTCAAACATTTCTTAATTAATTTAGGAATTTAAACCAGTTTTGTGGACATTTTGTGTGACGATTACAGTATTGGGATTCTCATCGATGTAATTCTAATTTCATCTTTTATTTTCACTTCTAATTACAGAAGCTATACTATTTATAAGTGATTAACGTTTTCCATTTATAGGTTTGACCTCTTGTCGAAAAATACGTTTATTATTAAATTCAAATTTCCATTTTCTAAATATAACCTATGCAAACAAATAGTTTCATTTAAAGCTATCTCAGTATGTTTCCTCCAGACAACCAAACATCTATCTCGGGTAAAGTTACAAGAGATAGCCATATTTGATGCTCGTAAGTATACAGCAGTAATAGTATTGCAGTAATTGTTCAACGCATTGTTAGGTATCATATAAAATGTTCCCTGGCAGCATAAAGTATCAGGTTGTAACATAACCTGGTCATATAATTCACCAAGGAAATACTTATAATGAGCATAGCACTATTGTTGTTGTTGATGAAATACTGTTAAAGTGCAATGAAAGGCTACAGGTGAAAGCTGCCAGGTGTACTGCGACTCATAAATAATCTGCTAAAAATGTAGGCTTTATTTGGCTCGAATTAAATATAGCCATTTTAAATATTTAGATAAACGAAACATGACTGTATTACAAAATGTCAAATGCGGTCATGCATATTTATAAAAATGAGAAAGAAATATACTGAAGATATAAAACTTAACTTACTGAAATTATATGCTAGTAGTATAATATTTAATGGTATTTATTATCGGTAATGTTAAAGATTACATTTTATTCATTTTTAAATTCAATAACTTTGGCCATCTAAGATGTAGTCTATTGAATGATTGCTGGATGTGTGAACTTTTTAAAGCAGTCTGAATGTCAAGTCTAAAATTAAATATTGATAGTAATGGATCGGAAAATTAATTGAGTCACACATTAAATTAGATATTTATTTTGCCTTTCCTGGGTTTTTTATATTAAATTTTCACTTTAATAATCAAACTATAATTCCATATTATAAATTGATTGTGTATAAATTATCTTGATAAATTCCATGCGACAATTTGTATTATAATAAGTATAATCGTGGTATAATGTACACTATTTTTATTTCAATACAGAGATCTAGACACCAAATACGACGTGTGTATTCAGATTATATTTTCATTATATATCACTAAATTGATATTTAGGTATCCAGATGAATATTTTTGGACTTTCACAATATACGATACGTTCATGCCGAGTAAATTGGTTGGATCTTATTGTGCGTTAACTATTAATAAGATCATAAAGTTTCTTAATAGTCTTTCAGACTATGAAGATAATCAGAACAGTAATAACATATTTTTAATTAGATAAAATATCATTTATTTAAACAATTGTGAAAGCTCTAAAAAGTGGAGTTTTAAAATATGTTTACATTATTAAAGTCAATTAGCATATTACCTTAACCGGTTAAATTCGTATAATAGAGTACTTTGGTACAACATAATAGCATATCAAAAACAATCGAGATAAATAGTGTGTATGACATCATAACCATCTGGCATGGCATCCTAATGACATCACTGATAATGTGAGAGATTAATTTGTTACTAACAGCCATTTGCGTGACGTCTCACTCTCACGCGAATTATCGATCATTAGTTACATCGGGAGTGTGTAGTTGTGTGTATTCTGACTGGAATAATGTTGATTAAATAAAACGAGACTTAAAGTCTAGACATACTTAAATATACTTTACTTTAATGTCAGAAAATAATGTTATACAAAAGTATTGGTTTATTATCTAGTAGTATCGTATAACACATATGTTATATAAGTAGCAACAAACTCTACTATATATACGAGGTAGCTTTGGTAAAATCTCTGTATTATACAGACCATAATAACAGACTATAGATATGCTTTAATATTCAATAATATTGTGACAGACTCATGCTTTTTTAAATAAGATAAGATAAAAGTTACATAATGTTTATTAACACGAAACAATAAACACTTTAATCAATCCGATTATTAACTGACAATAAGAGACCCGATATCACGAAAACAATACATTAATAACCATCAAGTATAAATAAGACACTGTCCCGTAATACAAATATAACGATTAACAACAACAAAATATCTCTATATAGCAATTATATAGTAGACACCAGGAATTAGATGTTTTTAAACATTTTAAATACTTAGATTGCATAATGTTCAGATGCGAAATATTTGATGTCTTATCATCATCATCATCATATTGAGATTATCTTATAATATTTGTTACATATTTAGTTTTGTGAGGTTAATAGTTACACCTTTTGTTTTGGTTGTCTTATGCGAGTGATACGAACCTATAATATTGATAATCTTTAATGTTTTACATTCAATCGTATTTCGGTATCTTATAATAATAACCTATTGGAATGTTACAGTAAACATTGATGTGTTGATTCAGTTTACATTCAAAATAAAACCACGATACATTAACGCTATCACTCAATTTAGTTATGTTTTAATCCCAACTTAGTAAGTGGACAAAACTCGGATATCGTCTCATATTTAGTTTACCAATTAATGGATTGAATCTTTCCTTGATTTGTTTCTGCAGAAACTAAGAAACCATTTTAGAGAAACTCGATAAAACAATCAGCACTAATCTTAACACTATTCAGTAGGTAAGACGCAAACGGTGAACATACAAAACAATTGTATTTTGTGCATAATTCGACCTGATTCAAACTAAACAATAGCTTAATTATAAAGTACTTGATACAAAATAGATACAATTAGTATCTTCTTCAAGATTTCCCTACAGTCAGTTCTTGGATCGTCCACTTTAACCATCTACTGTCATTTTCTAACTCAATAGATCTTATCCACTCCACGTTAACATTAACACACAAAAGGCTGTTTCCACGACATTCCAACGCACCATTTAAGTCCATTAGTACAGAACTAACACATAACAGTGCTCCAATCCTGGAGCAATTTAAATCACATCATACAACAACCAAGAGATTTACGATAGATAGAACAACCATGAGCTTTATAACAGATATAACAACAATGAGATTTACGATAGATACAACAACCATGAGCTTTATAAGAGAAATAACAACAATGAGATTTACGATAGATACAACAACCATGAGATTTATAACAGATATAACAACCAAGAGATTTACTATATATACAACAATCATGAGCTTCATGATAGATACAGAGGAAATAAAATCCGACAGACTCAAGTAACTATAATGCGAACACACACACAGAGACACAGACACACACACAGACACACACACACACACACAGAGACACACACACACACACATTATGTCTACTTTATATACGGTATTAAAAAACTCTATTTTATTCAATATTTAATTTGCTATCAAAGTAACCAATCACCAGGTGGTGGGTATATGTTATCACCAATCATGATAAGGTTCTCTATATTTCGGGATACTCTATTGCCAGTTTTCCAGCTTTATTACCTTCATTAACTCAAAAAATATGATATCCACCGCCGAGGTTTAAAAACAGATCCTATATTAGCTTAAAATAAATCTCTGTTCTCTGTAAATAATATAACTGGCTTCAATCTTATAACGATGACTATATAGACAATCTGTAAAATAAATAAAACATTAAAATAATTGTAAAAGATAATCTATATGATAAATGCTATTGAAGATAGCATCGATTTAAATAAACAGACTTAATTAATCTAATGTACAGATACTTCTATGCTAATCGATACATCAGACCATTAATCAGATTTGACTAATGAGTTTATTCTTTATATAAAATTGTGAAATTAAATGGCTAAAAGGCTTAATATTTAGGATACAAGATGTTATGTTTAAATATTCTGTTCGGGACATTATATATATATATATATATATATATATATATATATATATATATATATATATATATATATATATATATAAGAGAGAGAGAGAGAGAGAGAAAAGAGAGAGAGAGAGATGATGTAATAATATTAAGATATCTATTTTGACAAGAACATCCAAATTAAGACGTTTATCATTATGTTATAATATTACTCTTCAACCTTTTCCAAAAGTAGAATTTTATTCTATATAATTGTCATTGATTTCTTACAGATAATCTATATTGATTGTTATTATCAGAAGCCATAATGTATCCATCGAACTAACTTAACTTCCATATATTTGTTCGTGATATTCATATCATTTGTATACATAGTTAGTTGTCTCGGGATGTTGACATTTAATCGTGATTTTGTACTTTGGATAAAAACAATATTGTAGTATCTAGTTTATCTAGTTTATAAATAACATTGACCTGACCTAATTGCGTTACCCGGGATGACATGGTGCTGACCTAACTTTAATTCATTGTTATCTAGCATGGTTTGGTTAACGTCATGAATAGATGATACACTATCGTGACCGAGAGGGTGCTAAAGCTATGAGATTATAAACTTTGTTATATCCCAAAAACAATTTATTATTTCAGACAAAATGCGATTAGATTTTTCTCTCAATACTGTGATGACAATATGTGTGTGTGTGTGTGTGCGTGTGCGCGTACATGTACGTGTCTGTATGTGGATGCGTGGTTGTGTGTTACCTGATATATAAATATAATGCATGATAATTAAGCCGGGCCACTAATGTACCGTATGTTATCACATGACATATTTACCTGTAGATTAACGCCCTCTACATCAGCCAGGTAAATCACATAATGACATAAATCATTGTGTCTCAGATCGATTATCTAGGAGCTAAATTATTGGAATCATGATTGATTCCGCCAAATATCGATTCCTATTGAGATAAGACTACATCGACCTCTTTATGTGTGCGTGCATTTGTTTATTTGTTCCATCATTCACTCTGTGGCAAGTTCGTTTCTTGTTTATTTTGTATTCGCGTGTGTGATTGCATATACTTATTATAATATACGTGTATATGATTGTATAGGTCCAAGTATAAGTACATCTCTATATAGCCATTTCGTGGCCTATCACCTTACATGGTTCCAGACATTATCAGCTAATATCATCCTCTCAGTCTACATATGGCTTCCTGACCACTTCCGAGTCCAGAATCCCGCTTTTGTCTTCAAATCTTTATCCCCCCACTCCCCGTCTTTATCAAGGTCACCTCCGTCAAATTTTCCTACAGTTTTCTCGTTTACCTTTTATTCGATCAGTCATTTGCTAGTTTATGTCACTAGATGTCGTTCTGATATAGTACAATACGTAGCACGGCGATAACTTTAAGGAATACGGGTGTGGTGTCCCCCACATATATATATATATATATATATATATATATATATATATATATATATACACACACACACACACATATATATATATATATATATATATATATAATATACACACACACACACACAACACATATACACACATATATAATATATATACAACACATATATATAACACACACACACACACATATATATATATATATATATATATATATATATATATATATATATATATATATATATATATACACACACACACACACACACAAATTAACTCCCAGTCGGATACCTAAATCTCTAGTTAGAGATCACCAAATCTCATTAATCTCAAACCACTGGAAATTATTAGTCAACTTTGATCTCTTCAGATAATCGACTTTGATGTGTCATCTTTTTATCACTGGCAGGTAGACAAGACAAGAGAAACAATATAAATTATTCAGCGGAAATAACGAAATAAATGGGGGTCGTGTAAGGTTACTTTAAGGTCAACTAAAAATTAGATCATTTCCATAAAAATTCTGTAAATTATTTGTGCTCAAAATGTCAGCCCAGAAATCGATGATGATTTTATTTTAAGCCCCCCCCATCACATACGCACACACACACACGCACGCACACTCAGGTATAAACCCATTTCCAGTCTGTATCCGTGGGAGATAATGGTTCCGTGTTAGAACGATGGGTTATAATATTTGAGGCTATCAGTTCGAATCCCAAACTGACTGCTAATATTTAATCTAAAATGATGATCCAGGTAAGTGAGATAGATTATTCTGGATTACTAATCATACATATAACAACTAGAAACGTGATGCTTCTCGGTGAGTTGATTAAGTACCAAAAATACTACTTCTACTATTACTACTACTACTAATATTAATACTACTATTACTACAACTACTATTACTACTACTAGCATAAGTAGTAGTAGTAGTAGTAGTTCTGCTGCTACTACTCTCACTAGTAGTAGTAGAAGTAGTTGTAGTAGCTGTAGGATTGAAAGTAGTAGTAGTAGTAGTAGTAGTAGTTGTTGTTGTTGTTTGAAAACTACCATCAACAGAGAGTAGTGTAATAAAATCAATACTCCAAGGTTGTGTGGTCACAGTTGTGTTATACCTGTATCCAGGCTGTTTATTTAGTTTTAGAGTAGGAGGGGACACTAAACTAGAGTATTAGTAGAACGTATTTAGTGAGGCCCGAGACCGAGCTTAAACAAAGGACCCAGAGTAGCCCGGCGCTCCAATGGAAGTAGCCGGCTTATAATGACATGCCTGTGTATCTATGAGATGTTTCAGCCATCAGTAAAGAGCTTCGGCCTGATTACTTCAGTTCCATAGTATATGTATGACGGTAGGTTAAGGTGAAAGATAAACTAATCAACCAGTCATTTATTCACTCCCAACCTTTGTTATTTTTATTGATAATGGGGATACCACACACGGACATCCATCCACATACGCACACACACACATACACACATACAAACACAAATACACACACACACAAACACATACATCCATATGCCCAGCGTGTCAAGTCAGCGACAATATTTAATGTAACAAAATAAGTCTTGTTTGAGATATTTAATAATAATAAGAAGAAGAAGAACAAGAATTGTTTAACAAACTATATCAAGTTAATTACCTTTAATGAGCTAAATTTAAAAAAAGATCTTGAATTGAATAAAAAGTTAATAAATTGATTAGAGTATTAAAGTGATCTAATAAGAGTTATTTTTATTATTTAGTATTTTATCAAATTAGTTATTTTTATGTGAAAATGTCTCCATTTTATGATTGACAACTAATGTATTCACTTAGACATAATAAACGTATTTCATATACCATTATCGAGACAATACTGACCTAACCCAGTTAGGTTACAGGAGCCTCAACTGAGCTATTTTAGTTGTTTATTATGTAACACGAAGTGGTTGACCTTATTAATACATCATGTGATATGATAATACTAATAGATCTAAAGTAATAAAATCATCAAGTTCTAACCTACAGAGGGATGATCTATTAATGACAATCTGACTATTGTCATTGTTTAACAGTAAATGACATTAGATTATTCCACAATACAACAATACTGTCAGGACAATATCTCATCCGAACTGGCATTGTTTGTGTGTGTGCGTGCGTGCGTGCGTGCGTGTGTGTGTATGTATGTAGGTATGTGTGTGTGCGTGCATGCGTGCGTGCGTGCGTGCGTGCGTGCATGTGTGTGTATGTATGTATGTATGTATGTGCGCGCACGCATGTGTGTGTGTTTTTTAAGGGTACATATAAAGAGGCATCAGGCACAGAGCATCAACATATCTAAACATCCTTCGAGACCTACCTCCATAAATCTAAATACAACTATACATACATTAATATAAAAATAAAATGTTCCATACCTCCACATATTGATAAATGTGTGTGTATACCTAAGCATGTGTCTGGTCTACTCATCAACCTGTGGGAACCAGCTAATTCGCTTTTCGTACGCTACAAATATGTCACGCCCACAGGAAAGCGGATACATGCAGGCTACGTACAAAAAGCGGAAGCACCTAAAAAAACTTATATATATATATATATATATATATATACGCAACATTATTAATACAATTTGTTTATCTAGATTGTTAATATAAGACAACATTGTGCACCCTCCCACATTACCCCACCCCCGCCCGAATGCCTCTCCAGCCCACCTTTAGGGTTACACCACCTCCCTCTGCTCCTCTTCCCCCCCCCGTCCGTGTATCTTGATATCTATAGAGTAGCCAGATACCATTTTGACATCTTTACCTTATAGTTATTAATTGTTATCTACAAATCTTCAGATAATTACATCTATCTTATTGTGGACGCCGCTAGTTTAGTCACGTGGTAATCAATTCCTTCTGAAGTACGAATCCTTCCAGTTCTGTGGTCGTCAATATTCCTTCCTTTGATAATCCTTCCTTTGATACTTCTTCCTTTCAAGTGTCCATTTCGGTGAACCTCAGTTGTTGATATAATTTGTGCCATCGTCTGATATCTGATGACGAGATGTCTGACCTCACCTGATGGATATTATATGATTACTGACGTTGAGGAGATCCGATATTAGTTACACATCACTGGTCATTTAATTAGTAGAATACCTCATTAATAAATATGTTAATTAGTATGAGGGATTGTTTATCAGGAATATTGTTGGCTGATGATGTTGTAGAAGACGAACTGAAGCTATAAAATGAATCTTAATAAAATCGATATCTTTTGGACAGAAATGTCTAAACAAACTGATAATATTATAATTATTTGTATTTCTGTTTATAAACGTAATGTATAAGTTTAAAGACAAATTATTATAACAGATAAAAGAAATAATTGATATAAAAAAAGTCAATAAATGGATTAAATCATTCTACATTCGGAATACTTTATTCCACTTCCTGATGATGTTCTCCATTTTATTTGTTGCGGATAATGAGTCGAGAATAATGTGTCAAGGATATACAGAAATACTAATGTGAAAAGGAGAATGTGGCAAGAGTGAATTATCACAAAGAATATGACAACACGGAACATGGTTAATATGGAAAATAAACTGTAACACTTTTAATGTGGAAAGGATAATAATGTGGCAAGGTAAAAGACACAAAAGTAACGTACCATCGGCAATGGACCAAGGATAATAATGTGGCAAGGATAACAATAGGCAAAGACAATGTGACAAAGTTAGCAATGATAATAATGTGTCAGATTTGATCGATGACACACAAAAAGAACTAGTTATCGGCGTGAACATCGCATGACTCGATGGCTGGATTCTCGGCTACAGTGATGGATGGCTGAATGAATAGGCTTATGGATTAATGGATTGATAGCTAAAGGATTATAGTTGTAGATTAATGGGTAACTGAAATGCGCTATTGTTGAATGAATGATTAGATAGATAGATAGATAGATAGATAGATAGATAGATAGATAGATAGATAGATAGATAGATAGATAGATAGATAGATAGATAATCAGTGAGAGAGAACGGGTATATGTCGGATAAATGAATGAGAAATCAGACAAAGATTAATCTGAATGGTATGAGTAACTGGGTGATATGAGTAACTGGGTGGTATGAGTAACTGGGTGGTATGAGTAACTGACTGGTAATATAAAAATTAATCAAAGATGAGTGTAGATAGTAGTAATTATTCTAGTATAATATAAGTGACTATTATTTTGTTGTACAAACACCATATTACATGTCAAATATTGTTATTACCGGTTATGGCTTAATAAATCAATGAGTCTCTTTAAAGAGCCACATTCATGGGATGGATTCGTACCTATATAGTCTCGTATTCCAGTTTACAACTCTATCACTATTCTATTATCCTCTACCCCCCCCCCCCAACAGTCTAACACTTACAATGATTGATGTTAATTGATTGTTGGACAATTATTTACACTAACAGAACAACTTTCGTTCTCTAACACATTCTGACAAACAACAATTTATGTCACTATAACAACAGATCATGACGTCAGCTTCTCACTACCCCATTATGATGTCACAAAGTATCGAGTAGGTCATGTGTCAGGGCGCCTATTGGCTAAAGCTTGAAGGTGATGAGTCTGAGCTCGTCACACAACAGAGGGCGCCTTCGTAGTTCTCACTCACGTGACAGGTATTGGCAATCTGTTGACGGTAGGTGGCACTAGTAGTAATGGTGACAATTGTTCACAGATCATAGGCTTTAGACTGGTTAGTAAACTGGGTAACCAGCTGGATACTGAACTGAGTTCACAGCTGGGTACTCAGCCAGAGACACAGTTGCCCAATAAACTGGGAACCAAATAGACACCTGACTAGAACCCAAAGAAGTAGCTTAAATGGGAACCCAACTATACACTACTTAGAGTACCCAAATGAATACGCCACTATCTCATGACTTCTATACCCTATGCTCAACTTGACGCCAAATAACGCCCTACTTGGTATCAACTGGACCCATAACCAGATACCCAGCTAGTTGACATATGAGCCCCACGATTGGTCGATGGCTGGGGTCAGTTTTGCCATTGTAACTGCGCATAAAGTAGCCAGCTGTGCCAGTTGTGCCAGCTGCCAACTGTCTCTCCGTCTCTGGCTAGCTTTATAAGGAGAGCAATCGATAAACGGGAATGTTGTTGTCGGTAAAAGGTTCTCGGTACCGACTCTATAGACATGTTACCTGGCAGTGGTTCTGGCTCACAGAGAGAGAGAGAGAGAGAGAGAGAGAGAGAGAGAGAGAGAGAGAGATAGAAGGCCCTGGACCAGCGAGATGTGGCTAGCATGTGGCTTTCCTATTATCGCTAACCGAAGCAGCTACTCCGTGGAGGTGTTGCCATGGCGTTGCTCCACGCCACATACCCGATTATCGCCCACAATCTAGCTGCTCGCTCATCACCTTGTTATTTTGTATTTTTTTCTCGGCCATCTTTTGAGAGATAGTTTTCTTCGTGGATTACTTCTCCTGTTGCCGTAGCCTTTAAGGACACAACTAAATGTCGGTATGTCACAGTTTACTGGACTAAATGTCGGCATGTCACAGCCCAGAGGACTAATGATCTACATCTCATAGTCCACAGGACACTATAAGTCACACAGCGTATTAGAAATCAGGCAACATAAAGTGTCTCGGTTAGACTGTTGAAACATAATGGTCTGGATTCTATAGTCTACTGGACAACTCATCCGACTTTCTTAGTCTACAGGACGACTATCCGTCTGGATATTATAGTCTACAGGATTGCATGTCTGTTTTTATTATTATTTATAACACCGATTGGAAAATTTACAGGAATGAACGTATGGACAAAATAATAACTAGGATTACATTTTGGGATTATTTCATCTTTCAGACTTCTTGCTTGGATTATATAATATACAAGAGAGACACCCTGTATTTGGCAGTATAGTCTACACGACAGACAACCTGTACTTGGCAGTATAGTCTACAGGACCTAGGTCTAGAGGAGAGTGGTGATCTGATTCAATACTAACATATTGTCATCGTAAACTAATATCCATCGTTGTATCCTTCAAGGCGGAGATTTAAACAAACCAACAAGAGAGATCTGTGATTGTAATTTTAATATACTTTTCTTTGTTGATCAGTTTGTAATTGATGATCATCGATTAATGATGACAATTAACTGATTATTATGATGTTGTTGGTCGCTATTGATTATTGATTGATGACCATTGTTCGGCTAAAACCGTCAGCTCCATATAATGAAGGTAAAGAGATGATGGTAGTGGTAGCGCCATCTATTGAACATTATTGAGTTAACAACGGTCGAGCATCAACTTCGTCTTTCTGGATTGGATACTAGATCCTGATACCGGCTCCAGGTAACTTTATAGACAGCATCATATAGATGTCGTCGTAACTGGACTAACGTATGTTAAATATAAAGGAAGGGTTAGATAGAGAGAGGGTAGATATAGATTAGAGAGAAAGGATGGTAACATAATGGGAGAGGGTAGAGAGGGAATAGAAATAGGATAGAGGATATAGAGAGATAATTGAGAGAAGATAGATAGGAGATAAAAAATAGGATAGAAAGGGGGATAGAGAAATAAAGAGGGATATATATATATATATATATATATATATATATATAGAGAGAGAGAGAGAGAGAGAGAGAGAGAGCGGGGGGAGAGAGAGAGAGCTAATATTGTGGTCAAAAGGAGATAATAGAAAAAGGATAGAGGCAGGATAGTGAGAGTATAGAAGGGAAATAAATGGTAAAGAATAACATAAGAGAATAAAACGGGAGGATATACAGAGAATGTTGAGAGAAAACATGAGGAACAAATGAGGAAAATAGGAGAGTGTGTGAAAGAAATGCTGACAAGAGTTTAGTTATGAGTGAACTGAGGGTAGAAGAGTAATGATAGATTAATTATCTGATCACTTTGATTATATATTGGTGACCGAATACTATCAACATGATGACACATACTGATGATAGGATTACTATCATCCTGATGACATACTGATGATATCCTGATGACATTCTGATGGCATCCTGATGACATACTGATGATAGGATTATTGTCATCCTGATGATAGACTGTTATAGTAATTTTGATGACTCACTGATGATATCATGACGATATACTCCAAGCGATATGTGTCAAACAATAGTTGTGAACGATACTAATCTAGATACCAGCTGAACAGCAGCTGTAACAGCTGTAATATTCCTACCATACCTCGCCTAAATATGATCATGATTAATGAGATCTCTATACCAGGATATAAGTAGAGTACGATTCTACGATATCAACGTAGTGGTACCTCATTACCGACATACTGTCATATCAGGATACCATTCTACTATAAAAGATACCACTATACCAGTATACTAATATGCCAGATTATTACTATACCACATAATCTAGATACGATTATAACAAGATATCACTCAACTAAGTTAGTGGTATCACAGGATGTCAATGTTCCAATGTGCAACTCTATTAAGGTGAAAACATGCCAGGATACCGCATTATGTATACATCGGTGTACCAGTACCAAGTCATCATTCTACATCACCTGATTACCAATGGGTCTACATTGTATCACAGCTGAACATCGTCATATCAGGTTCTCAATGTACCATAGTACTAGTACACCCAGCTAAGATACCACCAATACCACTATACCATTATTCCAGTGTAATAGTGTCATCATCAAACATGAGTTACGATATCGACGAATTCGAGGCTCTGATGGAGGCATCACGAATGGGCGGCAGCAGCGTACGTCACTTCCGGTTATCCCGAAGTCTACCGTCGTCGCCTCTATCGTCGCCGAAACGATCTCCGGAACCGGAAGGGGAGATCCAGAGTAGTACCATCCAGGAGAATGTCCTCTGCGAGAGTATCCAAGAAAGTACAGCGTATAGCAACCTACTACTCCCTCCGGATCCACTATATGACTTGCAGCCTCAAGCTAATGGGACGCCTGGCGGCGCTAGGCCAAAGGTGGCCCCACTGTGTTCTGGATCAACGAAGGAGGTGACCTCTAGCGGTATCCGTAGATCTCAGTCTTGTCGGCGACCGGCCAACACGAGAAGAGATCAGTCGCAGATCTCCTACCGTCAGAGGGCGCATGCCAACGCTTGGCGTCAGCACGCTAGTACCACCTCGGGGGAAGAGGATCCCGAAGGGAAATCACCAGAAGCAGTTGGTGCCGATAGCGAACCGGAAGTGGCCAAAATGGCTGCGAACGACGGCGCGGATTTAGAAGACTGTAAAATCTACCGAGTGCGCAGCTTCCGAATGACCTCATCGGGAATCGTAAATCGCGGCGACTCATTTAAGGTTCGTAGTCGACGACAATCAGCTAAACAGCGGACTCCAAGAACTCCACGGACTCCGCATGGAACACACAGACGCTACTCTATGGAGACGTCAGACTCGCAGGTGTCACGTGACGACCTGCTCTCGATCGCCGAGTCTACGATCTCGCTGGGGACGAGATCTCCCACGCGACCTACAATACTTAATGTACACGAATCGCCGAGAACCGGAAGTTATGATACGGCAACCGGAAGTCAGTCCGATACAACCGGAAGTAGATCGTACAGGGACCAGTTTTTGTCGGTCGGCGGCACCCTAGAGCCAGAGATTGAGGTAGATGAGGAAATCGATGAGGAAGTCAATGAACCTGCGGTTGAGGACGAAGATGAGGGAGTAGTTGAGGAAGGTGATGAGGATCCAGATGAGGACGAGAGTCCGGTGTTTAAAGTTGTCGTCATCGGGAGTCAGGGTGTCGGAAAGACTACACTGACAAGTCAGCTACTGACGTCAGAATATCTGGCTAATACTGACAGGTATCAAGGTAAGTTGTTGTGTGTGTGTGTGTGTGTGTGTGTGTGTGTGTGTGTGTGTGTGTGTGTGTGTGTGTGTGTGTGTGTGTGTGTGTGTGTGTGTGTGTGTGTGTGTCAATAAATAAACAATATTTCAACAAAAACAATATAAGCTATTGCAGCTATCTATCCTTTATAGCAAATATTACATGTGTTTTGTCAACTTGGCAGACGCTCTTTCTCTCTCCTTCTAACAGCCCCCCCCCACTCTCTCCCCTCTCTCTCTCTCTCTCTCTCTCTCAGTGATCGATGTCATGATACCAACTCCTGGTATCATAATACCACCGTACAAGGACGGACAAAAGCCCTACTCATTCTATTATAAAATATTTATATAGCATACTGTTAGTGTTATTTATCGTGAGAATGAGGTGCTGTCTGTCTGTTGTAATGCGCTATAAATGGTTAGTTTTAGTGTTTCTATTCTGACGGATACACGAAGATAAGATTGTTATAAAGATTAGTAAAGCCTCAAACTATCTACAGATCTGAGCTCCAAATTTAGTGGTAGGTCGCTTATGGCAATTGGTCGTTGAGGTCGGTTCTATTATCTAGAGAGGTGCGTGGGGGTGGGAGGGGGTACTCCCTAAGCGGCACTTCGCCAACGGAAGGTCGCTCTTCCCTTTAGTCTTCTCTTACAGCATGTGGCTGGATATAGAACGATCTTATAGTAAGCTTCAAACCCACAGGAGAGTCAAACGCATAGAGAGCGAGGGGGGGGGGTATGCTGTTTTCCCTCTCTACCACCAGATGTCGCGTCAGTTATCCCTCCTACCGTCATCTTGTCCTAGTTACAGTCAGTGAAAGAGACCTAACAATTGCACGATAACGTTGTGTCTGTATTATAATTAATTTGTTTTTCACAACATTTGACTTACACTGACCAACTAACTATTGACTCTTTAGAGATTTGTCATCAACACAACGTTAAGTTATACCAAACTAACAGCTAATGGTTTAGTATTAATAATAATAACGCGAAATTAATAAAACGTCTTTGATATCAAGAACTGTTTGGGAGCGCTGTTCAATAAAATTATATTATTATATCTAGTAATTAAGTGTATTTAAAACATTTAAAAAGTCAAAACAAATTGAATTACAAAAATTATAAATATATATACATTAAATTTATTAAGAAATATAACATAACATATTAACATATAGCATATCATATACCTATATATATCGTATAATGTGTGTGTGTGTGTGTGTGTGTGTGTGTGTGTGTGTGTGTGTGTTTACGTCTAGAAATATGGTGACATCATCTACAATAATAACACATTTTATTAAACTTTTTGTTACCAGATGATGATAACGAGAAGATAAAAATTGTCTCCGTACAACTTGATGAAGAAGAGTCTACAGTACAATTTATAAATGTCCAAAACTTTGAGGTGAGTCTACTTTATAATACGATCAGTTGTGTGGCCGGGAGAGGGGGGGGTTAATTAGTAATAAAACAAATAAATTGGCGTTAATATATATATATATATATATAATATATATATATATATATATATATATATATATATATATACGGTCTATAGTATCCCCCTGATTATTGTACCTCGTCAGTAAAGTTTGGGGGGACCCACACAATACCCATAACACCATAAGCTTGTAGTTCTATGTTATAACATAGTCTGTCATTAGAGCGTATAACAAAACACAATAATTGTATACAAATTTCGTCATTTTGACCTAAAATCGACCCAGTTTTAAATCGAAGACGTTAATCAATTAATCTTGTAACACATCTCATACTTAATAGCGAAGATTTGATTGGATTGCTTCATGAAAAAGATACTTTTGGCACTAAACCAGTTTTAATATGGCGAGAAGCTATGTACGTATCTTTGACTCAGTAAAAAGTCACTTTGAGAGGGCTATAATCCAACTTTGACACTGTCATGACACTGTCACCTTTGACAGAGCTATAAGCCAGCTTTGACACAGTCATTGATCACCTTTGACAGAGCTATAAGCCAGCTTTGATACAGCGATTGGTCACCTTTGACTAAGCTATAAGCCAGCTTTGACACAGTCTTTGGTCACCTTTGCCAGAGCTAAAAATCAGCTTTGACACAGCGATTAGTCATCTTTGACAGAACTAAAATCCAGCTTTGACACAGTCATTGATCACCTTTGACAGAGCTATAAGCCAGCTTTGATAAAGCGATCGGTCATCTTTGACAAGGCTAAAAATCAGCTTTGACACAGCCATTGCTCACCTTTGATAGAGCTAAAAATCAGCTTTGACATAGCGATTGGTCACCTTTGACAGAGGTATAAACCAGCTTTGACACAGCGATTGGTCACCTTTGACAGAGGTATAAACCAGCTTTGACACAGCAATTGGTCACCTTTGACATAGATATAAGCCAGCTTTGACACAGCGATTGGTCAGATTTGTGCCAAAAGAATTTAATTAGATTTCAGTTGGTGACACGTTGTCAGTTTAATTATTTTTGAACATCAAATGAGCTTAGGTTTTCTGTGGATTGGCTATTGCCAGATTAATACCGACTAATACTGAGTTGTTGTTGTTGTTGTTGTTGTTGTTGTTGTTACTATGGTTGTTGTCTTTTGTGTTATGGTAATTCGTCAGATTATCTCTTGTCAGCAGACGATATGGAGTCATTGTAAGAGTCAATATTATTAATGACTAGGTGATCAATGACAGTCTCAGAATAAACCAATATAACAGACTTGTATATCTTAAGTGATAATCATGAATTGGTGACATCTTTCTATCATACATCTGCTGATCATGATCTCATTCAACATTGGTCTGATTTCGGGTCTGCTGATCACGGTCATGTTTTGTTGTGGTCTTATTTCTGATCAGCTGATCATGGTCTTAACTGACCATTAAATTACGGTTTCGCAGAGGTCTTTTTGCACTACGCAAATTTATAATCTACGGTCACTCGACATGGTAATGGCTTCACATGACCTTATCGGGATTGGAAAGGTCACGAGTAAAACATCCGATGGGAGATTTTACTTCGACTATAACTGTAATTTCTTTCACGGACGGACAATGTATTATTCGCCAGTTTATCGTGAATTAATGGCATTCGATCCAAGATGGTGTCGTTATTATTCTTCTCTCTCCGTTATCTGGAAGTTGCCTGCTCCATGGTCTCTAAATACAATCAGAAATTCAGCTGACTTCAGCAAATATATTACTACCTGTTTCAGATTAGGGACCAACTAGGTGGCACGTAACGCCTTCGTATTACTACGCCACCCGATGGCTATTGTTACTGTGAAGCCTGTCTCTGGAGGGGGGGGTTGCTGGTGCCAGTCAGCGTTGTTCACGTGATGTCGACGTCACAGTGGCAATATTCTGAAGATTTATCGGCGCAAATCCCCAGAAAGGATTTGTCACATACACAGCAGCCAGCAGTCTATTATATTTGATTGACAGAATGAGTGAATCAACTTGGACTAGGTTTTCGTGCGGTGGAGTACGACGCTATTCTGGGTCAACTGACATGGCCTCTTTCTGGTTGATTAATTCCCTTGTCCTCTATATTAATGCTTCTAGACACCTCTCTTAAGGGACCATTTCGGTTTGTCTCAAAACGCGGGTAGTCTTTTAGAATAGAACCAAACATGATTAGGATATTGTGGAGTGAGTGAGTGAGTGAGTGAGTGTGTGTGTGTGTGTGTGTGTGTGTGTGTCAAAACCACTTACCTACTTTGATTAATATGTATTGATTGTCTAATATTACGTTTATCCTCAATCAGAAACGAACAGACTAAGCTTTATAAATATTAATAATTAACAGCTAATTATCGTCGATTAGAAATGATAAATTATAAAGTGCCTTTAATTTATTGTAAATGTATTAAGCGGCCGGGGGTGACTGGGTCGCTGCTGATGTTTATATATAAAAAAAACAAGGAAGTCTTCCGAAGTCTAATTTACGAATTAAAGGATTAAATAATTATTCGCGCTCTCTGTCTCTGAGGTAATAATCTTAAACATCAGTTGAACTAGCTGTGGAATGTATCAGACGTGACAAACGTACTCTCTCACCAACTTACTGACTCACTTGGTGTGCCGCTTAGATACGAATATCGAAAACCTTTCCCGACATAAGATTGACAAGAAAGTAAACATAAAATCCTAAAGCACAAGTAAATATGATTATAAGTATGATTAAAAATATGAAACAATATTAGGTATCTGTACTATGGTCTAGTTAGAGGGCGCCTACAGGCAGAAAACGATATAACAATATCTACTCGATGTCTCGTCTACTAAACTCCCTGTACTCATTGGCTAAATCAGTCGTAACATGAGTACCTGATCAGTCTATAAATTATCATGAACTGGCAGACTATAGAAGAGTTAGTAGTCTTTATCTAATATAATATCACGCCAGTGGAATAAAGCGCATATTTATACACACGTTCAAATAGATAAAGTTTAAGTCCTTAGATCAGCATCTGAAGTGGGAATATGTTAACAGTATAAAACAGTTATATTGTTTAACTGTAGCCTGTAGATAGTCTATATATGAACACAATAGTAACACAATATTGACACATTATCAACACAACATTAGCACAATATTACGTATTGAGTGGAGCAGTGTCTCAGATTAACTTCCCCCCCTCCCAATTATCACATGTTAATTATCCACATTTTAGTACACAGTATTAACAAATTAATCAATTTATAAATGACCACAGATTATGTGCTCGGCAATTGAATTCTAAATCAGTTTGTTTACAAAATGAGAGCAACAGAATCACGTGAGAAACTGAGATACACAAAGCTAGAATTATATTTGGTAAATGTTATTTTATTAAAATATATGAAAATAAGACAAACATAAAATATGAATGAAGATTCTGAAGATTGGGATGTTATCACAGAACATATTATAAACAATATTTATTTATTTTATCAATTTGGTAGACTGTATTATAAATGATAACAATAATAACAAAATATAAAGAAACAAACAAACAAAGCACACACACACACACACACTAAACAATATTGCTGTCAATCACCTTGTTCTATCTAATTTAACATCTACGGCATGTATCACGCTACTACTGCGCCACCTAGCGGTTAATGTTCAAAGTTCTATGTTATCTTAGAAAGCTCCGACTTTGGAGTTAAATCTCGGAATACAAACGAATTAACCGGCGTACAACAAAACTAAATCAAATTAGTTTCACGTTCATACGATTAGTAAAGAAATAATTAATCAACATAAAAAAAACAGGATATTGATTATATTCTGAAGTGTTGGAGGTTATCGACCACCCCCCCCCCCCCCCCACAATAACATTGAACACAAACACTTTTTTTCCTTTCTAATTGAAATAAATGTTTGACTCATACGTCATATAGTTCACTCTTTAGTAGTTTCGTGTTAGTAAATTCTATAAATGTTGTATGAACTGTAAACATTCAGAATAGATCCACATATCTATATAAAAAAAACGTGGTCTTAATCCAGATTAAACACGTTTAAATAGACTCCGGTTAATAGAGTATCTTTTCTCAATCATTTTGTTGACTTTTAGTATTTTGCCCAATTAACGTTTTGAGGGGGACCCAATACCGCTGCCTCGGATACAAAATACTGTAAATGCGCATGCGTAGTGGAGTTGGTGTATTATTACCTCTTTAGTGATATTTAGATAATTATTTTAATATTTCTTAACGTTTCCTTTAAAATGACATCAAATGATACATAAGTATGTATTAAGCAATCTGTTGATGTAAACAGAAATGTTAAATAATACACATATCCCATAATTAACTGAACTCTCCAACTTCAAACAAAAACCGTTACAACGTTCTTTTTATGGAATCATTATTACTGATCGATAGTGAGAAGAGACAATAAATAATTTTGATGAAGCCAATCGAAAATTATATTTACTCATCTGTATCTCATTGATAGCAGATTATACTCATCAGTTATAATAAAACAGGTCTTTAGTCTAATCAAAAATAAGTTTATGTTGGTAATTAACGGAATATCTCTCCTTTAATTACCTTTATTATCTTGTCTTAATTAACCCAAGAAATGTGTTTAACGACTCTACTTGATGACAATAACCGTACCCCCCCCCCCCCCCAATCAATATTACCATGAATATATCATTTGTTGTCCAATGTTTTGTTAATTGGTTACTTTCGGTACAATGGGGAAAAATAATTACACACGCACACACACACGCACACGCACACGCACACACACACACACACACACACACACACACACACACACACACACACACACACACACACACACACATATATATATATATATATATATATATATATAGTATATTTTGTATGTCGTCTGTATATAGCCGTCTATGTACATCCTTCTGCATACAACTATATACATACAGCTATCTACATACAACTATATACATACAGCTATCTACATACAACTATATACATACAGCTATCTATATTCAACTATATACACACAGCTATATATATACAGCTGCCTATATATTGCTTATAGCCGTCCATTTACAGTCGTCTATAAACAGTTGTCTCCATTTCCCATCAATTACAACCTTGTATATACAGCTAGCTGTCAATTGAACAAAAATAAATATATCCTATAATCCTATCTAAATTTGTCTACTATATTTGTTAGTATCCACATAGACGTCTCTCTCTCTCTCTCTCTCTCTCTCTATATATATATATATATATATATATATATATATATATATATAAAACAGACAGTCGTCCAGGTGTATAATTCGAACGGGTGTTACATGCTATTCTAGGTTTAGTCCCACAAGAAATTAAACATATGGTGTAACCACGACATTCAATTATCTGCGCCAGTGCTTCTTCATACGCTACTAAAACACACACACACACACACACACACACACACACACACACACACACACACACACACACACACACACACACACAAAACACACACACACATACAAACAAACAAGCACACACACACAAACAAACACACACAAACGCACCTGACTTTAGTGATTGCTATCATTACTACTAACTAATTACCACAAGACAGTTATATCTCCGTCTCTACCTAACACATCTCAGATAACTGAAACTGCCGTCGTCAAGGTAAACATACCTGAGTAATTACTGACAGAATCAGTGGATCGTGGTTAGATTAACGTAGATAAACATAATTAGTTCTTTGAGTCCATGAACCTGAATACAGGTATGTTGATAGAATATCTGATAAGTTGTGATAATCATGATAGATAGACTACGACACTATATTATACTACCATAGTCAAGTGTCTTAATACAGGTACGTTGATTGAATGATAACCTGTGATAATCATAATAGATAGTCTAGGACACTATATTATACTAATAGAGTCAACAAGTGTCTTAATAATAGAAGTGATATAATTAAACAGTTGACTTACTTTATTATACAAGTTACTTCTCTCAACAAGTAAGCTCATTAATATCAACATGTCAATATTCGACAAACTGATTATATATAAATAAATAAATAAATATATATATATATATATATATATATATATATATGGGCACCTGCGTGTCTAATTGGTAGCGCGTTGGATCACAGATCACTACTACCTTAGTTCGAATCTCCAGATGGGGATATCTGAAGGGTATTTTTTCTTTGACTTCGCTTCATTAGCTTTGGAAGTACTCAGTAACGTTTTGTGTTGTATAAAATGAACTTCTTTTATTGTGATATTTCAAAATCAATTTTGATCAAACTGTTTATTTATTAAATAAATTAACATTTTCAGCTTAGCGTAGGTTTTTATTTAAGAATATTAGATATTAATATTTTCTTCGACTGATGTGTAAAATGAGTAATTTATGGAGCATATTGTTAGATCATTTGACAGATTATTAGTTGTCAGCTCGTCGGATTGTCAAAGTTCATATCACTGATAAAGGCACTGTCTACGTGCATGTGTCTGTCTGTCTGTCTGTCTGTCTGTCTGTCTGTCTGTCTGTCTGTCTGTCTGTCTGTCTGTCTGTCTGTCTGTCTGTCTGTCTGTCTGTCTGTCTGTCTGTCTGTATTCTGTTGTCTGTCTGCGTCTGTCTGTCTGTCTGTCTGTCTGTCTGTCTGTCTGTCTGTCTGTCTGTCTGTCTGTCTGTCTGTCTGTCTGTCTGTCTGTCTGTCTGTCTGTCTGTCTGTCTGTCTGTCTGTCTGTCTGTCTGTCTGTCTGTCTGTCTGTCTGTCTGTCTGTCTGTCTGTCTGTCTGTCTGTCTGTCTGTCTGTCTGTCTGTCTGTCTGTCTGTCTGTCTGTCTGTCTGTCTGTCTGTCTGTCTTATATGTTATGTTTCTAGTACAAGTTCAATGATCTGCAAGTTGTTATCGGGTGTACTACTGTGAGTAATATTTCTTGTTGTGAAAAGTTTAGATTAAATAATCCATTGACATTCAATTATTCACGATATCATTCCTGACTGGACCAGATAACTGATAGACGATATCGAAACAACGGATAATGAGTCATCTTCAGATTTCCTGATTCAGTGAAGATCTCTCCAAAATTAACTAGACTACTCCGAGGCAACTCAAAACGTAAAAAGACTAAAAATACAGATACAATTTCGCTTGTTTTTGTTATTTCATTTAATATTTCTCGTTACTTTTGGGTGTTAAACCTAAACTTTATATTAGAAACAGAATAAAATGAGAGATTATCAAAGAGAGAGAGAGAGATAACAGCGAATCGATATTTCAATGTTAAGCCAATTATAATTCTGGCTTCGACAGATACAAATCGGGATCTATAAAATCCAGAAGAATCTGTACATTTCCAGTTTGGCTCTAGAACCTCTATTCGTTTCAGGAGGCAAAGCAGTTAGAAAATGTTGATGCCTATGTTGTGGTGTTCTCCGTCACTGACAGAAACTCGTTCGCCTATGCGCATGCGTGTCTCCAAGACCTAACGAAGAAGGGGGCGCCATCTAGGAAGAAAGTAACCATTGTTGTCGCCAACAAACAGGATATTATGAGAAACAGAGTAATAACAGAACACGGTTAGTATCATTAATAAAATACGATTGACAATAATTGAAACAGTCACCTTGTTAACAATAGAATATTTATTACAATCAAGTATTACTTATTTCTAAACTAATTTAAAACAAATTCTCAATCAATGATGAACAACCAGAACTATTCATCAATCGGTAAATTAAATTATTTATAAGCAATCGTTATCACGATGAAAATCATCCATCAAGATGATGATTCGATAAACCAAAGAAGTTAATTTTAATCAAACAGAATCTTTACAATAAATCTCATCCGACAATTCACTAATAATTTATCCTCTATATCAATGAGACAACTAAGTAATATCATATCAAGTTTGGGGTCATTAAACGATCCCAATTAATGGCTTACAGTATTTGATCAAATAAAACTGATCCGATGTCATTCTGATGAAAGATTATTATCAGTATATGACATGTTATTATAATATCAAAGATCCGGACGAGTAAATCCTTTAGCTAACTTCTACCGTAGTTTCCTCTTCGCTTCAATCGATGATAATATTATATTATATAAGTTAATTAATTAACTGACCTTATTTAGCTCATCCTTGGCTATAGTATCTATCTTTCGTTCTCTTTGATGACGTCAGTTTATTGTCTGATACAGTAAAAAGGTACATCGGTATTGTTCATGTAGCGATATCAGTCTCGTTCTGGTGGTCAGGTAGTACTTGAAAAGAGAATACTTTACCAGGGAAAGGCCTTGTCTAATGACAAAGTGTTACCCGGATATAAGGTGAACAGCTGAAGAGAAACGCCCAGGTTATTGTCATATTTGTGAAGTGGTTAGTAAATGAGACCCGCAGAGTGGCTTGTCATTTGAAGTACTAACAGGTGTGTGGGGGGAGGGGGGCACGCGCGCGCGATTATTTGTACTACGGCTCGTTTCTTCCTTAATAATAATCACCTCGATGTTTTCCCAATTGAAATTATTTAAAAGAGATTAACGTTCAAGATTTTTCAAATAAAATAAATAATATTTCTCTTTTGGGAAGACGAACATTACGGTATGTTAGAACGTCTTGTCAGTCTTTGATCTTCCCCCGTACCTGTCACCTTTTGACATTTTGGCTAAGAACGCCTTTCGCCTATAGGTGTGATAGACTTGTTGACAGCCGAGCTGGTAGAGTGGCTACGCCAGATTATACTAATGAGAGCTCGAGTCGTGGCTTTTGATAATATGTAATGGTTTGCCATAAGTAGATATTGTTTACTTCTAGAGTAACGTTTTTATGAATGGAGACTGGCAATGTTTACTTTTGATATAATTATGTTTTGAGACTAAATTGGTCGATACGAGAATAGTTAACTACGGGATACGAAAACTCCTCACACAATAGTATTCTATTTTTATTAAAACAATTCTTTAAAAGATTATATAAATATATATATTATAAATTATTACTGATATGTTATATAAGACTTCTCCCCCGAAATTATGAAGCTATTCAACCTAGAACCATTTTCAGGCCTCAGTGTTTTATAGTGTTTGTTATCTATTGATATTTTAACTAGATCCCACGTGTAATGGCCTAGTCCACTCTCTAACACATGTCATGGCCTAATATCCTCTCTAACATATGTTATGGCCTAATACCCACACTAATACATGTTGTGGCCTAATCCCCACACCAACACGTATTCTGGCATAATCCCCATACAAATACGCAGTATGGCCTAGCCTCCATACCAACACCTATTATGGCATAATCCCATTACAAATACATATTATGGCACAACCCCACACTAACACTATGGCCTAGTCCCCACACCAAAAGGTTTGTAGCCTAGTCCCCACATCAACACATATTATGACCTAGTTCCCACATCAACACGTATTATGGCCTAGTTCCCACACCAACATGTATTATGACCTAGTTCCCACACCACCAGTATTGTGGCCTAGTCCCCACACCAACACGTAATATGGCCTAGTCCCCACACCAAAACGCATTTTGACCTAGTCCCCACACCAACACGTAATATGGCCTAGTCCCCACACCAAAACGTATTTTGACCTAGTTCACACACCAACACGTATTGTGGCCTAGTCCCCACACCAACACGTATTATTGCCTAATTCCCACAATTCCCGGATTAGGCCATAATACTATGGCCTAATCCGCAGAGAAATTCATGATAATTATGTTTGCTCCACATCAACAGCAACAAATATTTTCAAATCAAACTTGTGATTTTCAATACATAATCTATATTTATGTTTATCAGATTTATAGAAAAGATGTAATAAAACAAAAATAAACCACAAACACGATCTCTAATCTAAAGTTTATTTATAAGAGACAAGGGATCATCGTTCTTTTA